>JXOV01016540.1:52027-115430 GCA_001014945.1 Clogmia albipunctata | reverse complement strand
CTTCACAAACAGAATTGCAAAAAAGTAATTTTTTTATCATTGGTACTGTGTTATTTTGATAGTTGACCATCGTAGCAAGATATTATAAAATATAGTGATATCAGCTTTGTTCTGAAGTGCTCATTATAACAATAGATATTACTTAAATTTCAATGGAAATAGAAATTTTAAAAAAGAAGGGGGTTTACATCTATCGATACCCAAAATGCCGATTAATGGAGCCGATAATGGAAGAAATATATTAAAAGTGGTTGTAAAATAAGAGTATATTGAAATTCGGGTAAGAGAAATGGACAGACAACAGTCGATGTATAGTCCTACGAGAATATTTGGCTGAATTCGATATTCGAGCCCTATGGATAGACTATCTAGAAAAGTGCGATAGTCGGAAAGCGGGGGCAGGCCGACTTAGAAATAAACAATTATAAATGCATGCACTTGTATGGTTAATGCTGAAGAGCTGAATCATAAAATACTTCAACCAATTACAGCAAAATATTCTTATTAAATCCCGCCATATTCCTTTAGATATACGAGTAGAAGTATGTTCAAAAGCGTTAAATATGTATAAGGATTTAAGTAAATCATAAGGTATTTCTAACAAATCCAAAAACATATTCTGATCCCTTATATATTATATCTTTCAAGATTATTTATGTTATGTGTTTTAAATAGTCTGGTTGTCAGGTGTAACGTATTATATGGCATCTCATAAAATTACGATATACACTATTGTTTGTTAACAGAGATAGATAAGAGCCTTTTGGACAATTATTTATATAAATGCTGATAAAAATTGAATTATTTTTACTAACAAATTGTTGCAAATTATTATAATAAAAATATTTAAATTTAAAGAAAGTTCTCACAGCTATTTGGTTTATTTGTTTTATTTTTGCAAAACAATACGCAAAACGTAATGAGCGGTGATTAAAACGGCCAAGAATCAAAACAATCGCCATTATTTAAGTGTTTCATTAGAGAGATGTGATTATTATTTTGACAGTGGCCAACTTTTATAATTTTTTCGTTATAATTTCCTCGTTGCATAACGATTATTAAATTATATTGCATAAACAACAATAGAAACGATCACGTATCGGTCGGTGATCTCGATCGGTAGTGAAATAATTGGCGCTGCTGTTGCATTGTACGGGTAATGCACCGCTTTCTTTCCCCCAATACATTAATTCCAATGAAAGCTCCAATATTGCAGAATCATAAATTGAGCGCTATTGGACTTTAATATTGCAATAACGATCTGCTATTTAGATAATTAAGTACTCCCTTAGGCGTGTCTACGATTTTTTTTATCAAGTAAATTGATAGCAATCAAACTGTTTTCTTTTGAACTGCTTCGAATTAAATTGACAGTTTATTGTTTTCAGCTACAATTTGATTAGATATGTATGGATTCCATATTTTTTTCAACATTCCTTCAAGTTGTTCGCCTTTGATCGATTGTCTAATTGAAGTTTTGAACATTGTACTGCGATTAATAAAATTATATATGGTTTTATCAAGGAATGTTAAGATAATTGTGTTTTTTATTTAGACAACGGAATGCAACTTGAGATATTTAAAAATAGGCATTTTTTGTTAAATATTATCGAATACAGGCTCTTTAAAAAAGATCGATGTCTATTTTTAAAAAGATAACACAATTTTTTATATTTCAACAAAAAATGGTGTTTCAAAACGTTATTAGACATTACTTAACATATACTCGTATCATTATCTAATATCTTTAAAATTTTAATAAAAAATTAATAGTAGATAGATAGACATTCAAGAGATATAATTTCGAGAAGAGCGTTTCTTTTGGGAATCTTAATCTACGAAAAAATTGATTTTAATTATTAGAAATTAGAGAATCAGAATAAATGTAAAATGTAAATTAACAAAATTATTATTTTAAAACATGAAACTCAAATAAAACGTGACTAAACGGGATAGAATGGCCTGAAATGAGTTATTCTAGTTTTGTGTTGTGGAATGAATGTATGAAGTTCTGATATACCGTAAAGATATTTGTAAAATATCCTTCTGTACTAGCGGAAGATTTAAATTTTCATTTTATTTGTGAAAAAAGAAATAGAAAGTCATAACTTACTAATAAATTTGTTACAATTTTAACAATTTTAACGGTCAAATTGTGTCCTAATACCGTACAAATAGAGACTGTTGTAACGGCAAAATTGACTTAAATTAGGTTTACGTGAATTTTTTAGATGGTGCAAACAAATATAAGTTTTTCTTAGGTGCAAAATCCGTTTTTACTGCTCATTTTACATCCTTGCTTGTATCACAAATAACTATATACGTCTAAAGAACGCCCGTGTGTTTAAAAATGGTTATCGATGTTTTATATAAAATTGTTGTACATATTCAAATAAATTAATTCAAAAATCTGAAAAACATGGTTTTCTTAAATTTGAAATTTAATTTCTCTGTCGTACACTTTCGAACTGGTTGAGACCGTATTATATCTTTTATCTCTCTCTCTTCCACATAGTTTAAGTAGTCGTTCTCGTAGTTCATAGAAAAGTCTGATGTGGATGTATCATTAAATATTCATACACGTATTTAATAATATTATTAAAACAGTTAAACCCCTGTACATCGAAACTGACGTCCAGATAATTTTGACTGATTGATTTCTTTGAAGGAAGTAACAATTTAATAATCACTAGTGATTTATAGAATTCTTGAAAACACTAGTGTAATAAAATGTCTTTCACAGAAGAAATATATAAAATATATAGATATATATAATATCAGTTTTATGCAATAAAAATGCATTAAAAATATTCAAATAAAATCATCAGATGTTATCTATTTCAGTACAATCCTGTTAAGAGTTATTTACCCATCAATCATTTATGAATTTCAGTGTGAATAGCTGTTTTGATTTATAAGAGAAAATTATCGATTTGCATAAATAGTTATTTATTTGTTTGTTTATTAAGTGGATTGAGTATGGAATGCCGGGATATTTATTTCTTTTAAATTATCATTTACTATGCAAGTCAATAATGCAATTTATATTCTTATTGCAACTTGTGATTCATTCGTGTTTTGAAAACCAATAAAATGTTTTAAAATTGCAAGTAGCACTTTACAATAATTAAAAGAGGAGACAAAGTGAGGAAAATTGAAAAATGTATTTTTAAATTGCCTAATTAAAGCATTATCATCATCATTACTGGGGTCTGGAATTATAATAAACGGTCAATTATAGTTTGGAGACGGATTATTTATTGCGCCTTATCGTAACTTTATGAGGGGACAAAAAGATGTAAATTTTCCGGAAAATGATCAGTTCGGTCGTAGTAGGCGATTAGTTTTGCAGATTTAACGACCTGTTTCTCCTTGACAGTGTTACCTGATGTGTCTGATTGTCCAGCGGTAATACTCGTACTTTAAAAGTCAGTCGATCACGTAACAATAATAATTACAATGCATTTCATTCCGGAAATTCGTTGTGAATAGGTAATCTAGCAATTTTATGACATTTCAAATCGGGTTATGAGGTTAAGCTGTCAAATTTGACAAGTCGCTAATAAGCTAATTGGGATCGGGGGTGGCTATGGATGGATAATTGATTTAATTTGACTCTCCTCCGTTTATGACTAATCAACCTGTAGACAGAAGAGATGTGGCAGATGGAAAATGGTCACAGTCATGACCTCCGGCAATAGCAAAAGCGAAAAAGTATTGTCAAAATCAAGGTAGCCATTTGAAATAAGTTAATACCAATTTCATATGCCCATCAATCTAGTGTTCCGTGCATGCGAGCTCGCGCGATCAAAATGGCTAATTTCGATTATTGGTCCGTCGTCGTCGTAATTGAGAATGAGAAATGTTAATGAGAAGTGCAGAGGGGAAAAAACTATTCAATTAATAACCTTTATTAGAAAAAAGACCGCAAACGCACACCTTCCTCTCTCTCCTTTTAGTAGCATTCTACGCGCGATCGGTCGTGATTTGTTAAAAACAACGAAATTTTAATAACTTTGTAAAGTAATTTTCCCGCCATTATTTACGAGTCGTATTGAAGAAGATCATCTTGTCTCTCATCTCCACCACGTTATTGGACGATTAGCGAAAAACAAACAGACTTCACCTTGGCTTCAATTTCTCGTCTGAATTTCTTTCCAACGACCGCCGTTCAACTATCGATCGATTACGATCGAGATAGTGTGTTTGTTGTTATTCAGCTACTTTCGTTCGCATCCGAAACCAATATTTGACCACTGGAATGGGAGTTATTAGTACGTTGATGAGCTTTTGCGAATTTACACATAGATTTTAGTTGGACTTTTTGTGATCGCGAATAAATAAGCGGACAATTTTACGATCGGTTTTTGTTTCATGGATCGACCACATTTTTTTCTTTTCTTCTAAACGCAGTTTACTATGTTTAATGGACCATGAATTCGATCATTTAAATGGCGTTGTTGTAAATTTTAGAAAGGATGGGGCTCTTGTGAAATGCACTTTTCATTATTACTCTTGTGGCGTTTAATTAACGTCTCACTATTTGTCAGATTCTCAAGTGCTTGCACTTTTAAATATTGCTTATGACCACTAATATTGGCGATTGATCGATTCCGAATCGACTACTTAATTAGTTTGATCAGTGCTATTTGAATGTAAATTTTTAATTACTCGCCTCTAAGCCGCATTGGATTTTGGGAAATTAATCTCATGGACCAGGGTGAGAGAGAAATATCGTTTACGGTCAATGTTATTGGCAATACATATTGGCAAATATAATTTACATGTTTTTTTTTCTTTCGCATAGCTGATCTTGAATTTCAAGTATTTAGTTTGCAATGGGAGAAAGAAATAAAATGATTTTTTGCAGAGATACATATAAATTATTTGACGTCATTATATTTTTTGGGTTCGGTTTTGAATTCAATGAAATGATACGTATATATATCATATTACTAATCGACATATTTGATATTCACAATAATCAACCATGATAAACAATATATTTTACATTTCTACTATTAGGTAAAAATCCATATAGGTATATGTTGGGGTCCCTTTTAATTTGGGCAATTTTACTAAATTTAATCCTTATTTAATAAAAAAAAATAAATTAGTTTTTTCCAATTTTGATGTAAAAATTACTTGTTTTCATTAATTTATGCTTCAATAAGATGTGAAACTTTTCTAAATGAAACATAATAATCATCACGGCTTGAAAAACTGAATGGATACAGGTATGAAAAAAGTACTTTAGAAATGAAAAGATACAACTTCATTCACAAATACAAACTTATCATTCGACTTCTTCTTATTCTAGTCTGAAGAATGAATCATCAAAATGTTTCATTAAATTTTAGTCACGATATAAATTGATAATAAATAAATTAGCAGTGACGTCATATTTTTGAATAAATTTCAAATTGTATCAAATTTTGATTCTAAATATTATTTAATATGATCAGCATTAAAAATTATATTTGCAAACACTTCTTTGATTTATAAAACAATTTCATTTAGGGCAGTTTTTGTGAATTATTGACAGAAGTCATTCAAAGTTATGTTTCAATGTTTCCTATATAAATATTTAATTAGTTTTTGTGCTATTTTACAAATGAAAATTGAGAAAAATAGCATTCGTTTCTCGACGTTTAATTCAGTTTTCTCGAAGGAAGCTATTCGCGTCTCCTAGCGGAAACAGCCTTCATTCTTGAAAACCGAAACTTAAACCGTCTTGAAACGAAAATAACTATTTTCTATAATTTGTTTAAGTTTATTTTTTATTTAATGTTGACTTATACTTTAAAGTACACCTTTTTTAACTTGTAATAAAACGACATTACAGGATGGCCTTTTTAGAAGGAATTATTTTATATTGAAAAAATGTAATAAATCTAGCTGATTATATGTAGTTCGGCAATAAATAAAAATTATTTGTTAAAATTTAGGGACTTTTGAACATAAGTAAATATTTAGACAGTAATACAATATTGACGAAATCAATTATATTTGTAACGATCAGGAACTGGGGGTTGTGGTGTGCAGAGGTTTCTGCGTTACTGTAGTGAGTAGTGAATTCCCAAGAGAAGCTGGCTGGATGGTTTGGAAGATCAGGCCAGGGAGTGTGAGCTCCCAGGAATACTAGCCGTTATTGACGACTGAAGAGTAATTTGAGGTGCGTCAAGCCTCGGTATTTATTCATTTAAAAACAATAGAATAATATTTACAATAATATACACAAAAGTTTGAAAAGGAGGGAAAAGGAATTATTGAAGGAGAGGAGCAATGTTGGAAAAACAGGAATTGCTCCTCGGGTATTTCGATGTAGTGGTGAACACTACATATTGATGAATTCATTTTATACTTGATAAAATATACAAATTGCGAATAATGTAATAAAATTTGCAGTATTTACATATTTTTATTTGCATTGTAAACAATTAAATATGGAGTGCAAATTTATTTGTTTTCAAAACCAGAAGCTCAAATAAATATTGCTTGAAATATGTCAAATGTTATTTAAGACCTGTTCCGAAAGCAAGTGGAATGGAAAAATTTGGTTGCATTTCGTTATTATTAGTCGTTTATTTAAAAAAGAAAGCAAATGAATATGAATTGCATTTATAAAAAATAATTTTTGTTGGTGTATAATGTATTTAAATCTATGAAAAGAAATTGTATTCATTATCTTTTTAATTATTAACTGTAAATTATAAAGTCCTGTTTTTTTTAAAATTAATTTATAGTAATTTTTTAAAAATTTTAATGAAACCGTAAATTTATTTAAGTTTATTTTTAAACAGAGTTACTATCAATGAAAATAATAATAATTTGTGGTGGACAGCTATGTATTCTTCGTCATATATTGTCCTAGATCTCCTTGCTTATCAAAATTTATGGTTCTATCTTAGTATTTGCTATTGCTAATAAAGTTTTTTTTACAAAATATACCAATGGGAAGTATTATAATTGGATAGGATGAAATTGTAGTTAAACATGCCATTCTGCACCACATAATAGGGCAGTAGGTGTCTTGATATTTAGAAAAGGGATTCAATGTTATTTATTGTTATATACGAATATTTATATTAGGAAATCAGTTGTTATTCCATATCCCTTGTCTTTCCTTAGTTTCTTATTTTGTTTTATAACGTCAATTCAAATACACACACGTTGTTAGATTTTAAGACTATTTGTCATAAAACAGATTGTAATAGACAATTCTTTGCCACTCTTCACAGAAACTGTTAACACCTTTGTCTTGATAGTTGAAGTCCTGTACACAATTCATCTTTGCAAAAAGATTGAATAAAAGTGTTAAATTATTTTAATCACAATCTTTTAATCCAACAACTTCAATCTGATATAAAATTATATACCTACACAAAATAATTCCCATACACTTTTTAGAGCTACATAAATTTATGTCAATAGAAAAATAGGATAGAATACAAAACAAAAGAGTCGGAGGTAGCTTTTGAGTGGCCTCAGTTGTGAACAAACTGCCGGAAAGCAGGCTTAGACACATCATGAGACATCCGGAGAATCACATGGTACGAAAAACGTTTCATATCAAATAGCCGCCTTAAAAACCAGGAACACCATAAACAACATGGAGGACGAAAGTCCATCGAGTCATGAATACCGCAAATTTGTAAGAGAACTCCACACAGAATAGAAGGGAATGGAGATAACGTACTAGGAAAGCCGACCCCAGGTTAAATGGGGCAAAAGGCTAGTAAAAGAAGAAGATGAAGAGAGGATATTTTCTCTTCTAGGAGGAAATTTGAATTGAAAAAGTCTGAATTATAGGTGACACCGCACACTATGCAGTATAGGTCGGGAAATTATCATAAGGACGGTAGTGAATTATATTGATTGTTTTGGTAAGACTTATTATCAATTAAAAAACCTTCACATAATATAAATAATTCAATAAAAACACATACAAATTTGCGGAATTGCAATTTTAGGAAAAAAATTTGAAAATATGTATTGTGAAAAAATTTGAAATGCAACACATTTAAATAAGAATATTAATTTTTCTCAATATTAAAATAAAGTGTTATTATGTGAAAATGTGTCTTTAAACAAAAACTTTAGTGATGCATGAATTGGGGTGAAATGGTTAAATCCAAAAAGTATGTATTTCCCAAGATTTAGTTTTACCCAAATTAATTACCAAACTCGTTAAGTTTTATCAAACATTTGACGTCATAATTTAACTTCATTCCGCATTGAAAAGTGATTGTGGTGCTGTGGATAGTAAAATGCTAAACCGCAAATCCGTTGAATTCCATGAACTACGACCACACATTAAAAATTACCACTTAATTTGGATCAGAATGCTGTAGTCTGATCCTGTTCAAATTCGTGATTCGCATTTTATTTCATAAACCGCAAAAGCGAGGGGCTTCCCAAAATACTGGCCAATTAGAAATTCCACTCATTATAAGAAGAGAATACTAGGATTTACTGTAAATCATTTTTATTATTTATTGCAGTCATCTTGAATGGGAAAATGGATTAACAATTAACTTTTTTTCAATTCATTATAAAAATTGTGCAAAACAAACAAAACATTGCTCATTGTCGAGATGAATTTTACAATTTTCCAGAAAATACAATATGACTACAACGATTCCGTTTTTTAACAAAGCATTTTCATGTGCAATTAATTTTCGCGAATCATCGCAGCTTCTATCGCGTTTTAATTTGCTGTAATTAGTGCCATTATTTGCATTCATCTGCATTAGGTATTGGCGTCAATTTTGATGCGGGAGCAAAATGGGCACAATTTGTGTCATTGGCGATTAGTGACAATTGGAAAAAAATTAATGCAATCCAAATGATTCAATTTATGACCAATTATTGTCGTTTAGTGTAGTTATTATATAAATTATTCATTCCTCCGAAACTTATATAATTGTTCTTGGTTTTATTTGGTTTGAAATTTCCTGAATATTGTTGTAGCTCAAAATTTTATTATTTTGTTTCTTTATTAAAAATAATTATTTTTTACAAGAATTAATATTTTATTTTTAAGGTTATTTTCCAGTATCAATAAATAACAATTTGTAATTACTATTGAAATACAATTACAAAAAATAATATCCCCAGCCTCAACTGTCGAACAACAAGTATCGTCAATACTATTCGTTCGACCCCAGACTGGCTTTCAAAGCTTAAATGGAGCGCACAAAATCGAAGAGATAAACCGTATTTTTTTTATAATACTTCTATTTTGCTGCCACTCAATGAATGAGAACAGATGACAGTTATCAAAGGGATGGTCTTCTTCGTAATATGTGTTCTGGTTCGTGGGCTAAAACCTGTCAATAAATAGGCTCTTTATAAAATCATTTGTTCAAGGTGCTAATCACATCATAACAAATAACGGTTTGGAGAATTGCGATTTAATTGTCATTTGTCAAAGATTGGCCAATGAATAGATAGGGCATTTAATAACGTTGATTACGTAAAACCTTTTTGGTTAAACCTAGACCGGTAATGATTATTGTGTCTTCGAAACATTCCAAATTAAATTAAATAATTATTAATAAAAATAATGTGTTTTATGAAATATATTGATTTTCAAAATATGTTACACATTTATAGCTGCAAAAATACAATTAAAGTTCATAATAAATTTTATGTGACTGATTTGATTACATATTTAAAGAATTATTTAAATTGTATTTTAATTCTTTGATTTTATAATAATCTTATAGATTGTTAAACGGTTTAACATAGAATAGTAATAATTTTCATCATCAATTTCTATTACTAGTTTCAATATCCTTAACTTCCGTGGTCCAGTTGTCCCCACCGTGGGGACTTTTCCTAAAATAAAAGTTGTTATCATAATTAATATCTTTGAAACCATCTGAGCCATTATTTCCGATTCGACGACGGCTGCCGAATTTGTTAAAAACGCATCCTCGAATTTATATTTCGGTCGTAAAAATTTTAGTAAAAAAAAGAATAAATTTTCAACAGCTAATTTTTGAATCTTGAAATAAAATAGGGTTTTCATTTATTTTCGTTTGTCTCTTTTTGAACATTTGTCTCTCGCTCTTTTCATTACCGCCATCTATTCGGCAAATTAAGAAATGAAATAATTTCAAAGAATTTGAAATTTTTTCGTTATTTTTGCTCGCAAAAAATGAAAAACCTAAACTCATCATTTGTTAATGATTTTCGGATACGTCCTTCATGACCCAAAGCAAACTACGACCAATTTAACTTACATTTAATAATTTAACATAATATCAAAATTCTTAAAGAAGATGTGTGGTAAATTAATATTTATTTTTATTTCATTAACATTACTTAAAGAATTCTTAAATTTTGATAAAAACAACAATTTTGAATAAGAACCAAATTAATTGAATATTTACACTGATAGTTTTGTATTAAATTTAAAACTAATTTGTTTTATAATATTCCTGTTTAATTTTAATCAAATTTTTCCAATTATTTGTGCTATAAGGGTGTAAAACTTTAAAAAGGTTTTTAATTTATGAAAAGAGTGTTAAACATCGAACCAAAGCCGAGTATTCCAAGGATACAGCAGCGTTACAGGGACAAAATAGTAAAAAATTTGTCCGTAGCCTATGAGTTTATATGTTAATGAAAAGGGTAAAATAATTTTTCACAAGTTACAAATCGGTTAGATTTTGCAATATTATAATTTCTATTAAATTATTTTTAATATAAATCCATGTAAAGGGTGTCCCAAAATTAACGCAACATTAAAAAAAGTTTTAAAACTGAAAATTCTAGAGCACTTAATTTTTATGATATAAAACTTGGGGAAATATTCCCCAGGTGAGGCCTGTATTACCATATTCTTTTCATTAAATTTTTAAAGATCAAATCCAACAAATATCGTCGATTTGCACTTCGAAAACTAGGTTCATAGGCGAAATTCTTACATTTTAAGCACGGAAAATCCAAGAATGGGTTATGAAAATCCTCCCCTTCTTTAAAGTGTGACTCGAGCTTGCTTACTAAAAAAGGCTTATGCAACTGATGCGATACTAGGCTAAAGTTATTGATTTATTTTTTAAAACAAAAATTGAAATTAAAATAGAACACATAACGATCTATACAAACGTCGAAATTATTTTCCAAGAAACATTTCACGACTCTAAGAGTTTATCACGATAAGGCAACATTATCTTTAATTCAACTGCTTCAGACTTGATTTCTTCTTAACTGTGTCAAATAGTGTTCGAAAATATAATAAAAAATGCTTGTAGATCATGCGTTATCCTGGGGGTTATTTGCCCGATGTGTTTTACCACACAAAATCCTAATTCAAAAGTTGCAGTAATTTAATATTAATACAATATTTTAACCAAAGCCGCTCAACCTTGTATAAGTTGACCGGATTTTAGGTGACGTCAGCAGCCGGAAGAAAAATACAATCTGGTTGGTGTTTTTTATTGTTAAAATGAAGACTAGATCGATATATATTGTTTTTTAGATTTTATCTTGTACCGAATTTAACACTATTTTTTTAAAATTTTAATACTTTTTGACTGAATTGGGTGAGAGAAATTTTGCGATGTGTTCGCATTTCGGCACAAAATAAGTGATATTCAACTTATTAGACCCAAAAATTATGGTCTGAAGTAGTTATCACACGTATTTAATCACTTTAAAAGTCTTTTGTTACAATATTATGGCTAACTTTCTTGCATACAAAATCAAAACAATGAATGGTATCCGGCTGATGACGTTTCAGTATTAATACCACCACAGATTCGTACAACCTTATTGTCAATTAGCGTTGATTTTAACATAAAAATTTTTTGTGATTTTTTGGGTTTGTCAATAACATTTTTTTAATGCTAAATACAGTAGAATCTGTTTAATATGATTACGTTTAGAGTGACCATCTGCCTAACATGACGAATTTTACAGCGAAGCTTGGTTTATATATAAAAGGTAAAATAGATGAATATAATGAAGCGCTTATAATGACCACCCGGTTAGTATGGCCAATTTTTCACTTCCCTTTGATGAAAATATAACCGGATCCTGATCATTGCCTTCCCGAATCAACTGTGATTAACTAATTTTCCAAATTTTTATACATTCTCAAAAAACTCCCTAGCCCAGTTACAAAGGGAAAATACCGCAAAGCCAACCAAATGACAACATTCAAATTTCTGTAACAAGGAGTTTTTCTTTCAAATAATTTAATAATTAAATTATAAGATAAATTGCAATAATTGAAATATATTATTTATGTGAATTGAATAATCAATATTTTTGAAATATGACTTCATTAAAAAAGACGAAAAACCATTTATTATTTTAATAAAAAATAATTAAAATATAATCTCAACACTTATCGTACATTTAATAACTTGGAATTTAAATATATAAGTTAATAATTATCATTTGAGCTTAAATTGTATTGATTGCGCTCTTTTGGCTCTTCTAAGCCAATTTCAAGTATAGATTTATATTTTAGGCAATGATGAAATTTAAGTTTCATATTTCTGATGCGAATGGAGGAGGAACAATTTAACGCTGAATATATTCGATAAATTAAAAGCTCATTGGCAAGCTTTGTCTAACCAAAACAGATTTTCTTCCAATAATTTGCTTTGCGAATGTGTAAATCAAATTAACATGAGAATTATAATTAAACAAAAAAGGGCTTAGATTTTTATTTTAAAATTTGAGGAGATATTCAAAGATATTCAAAGATATTCAAAAATTCAAAATTTTACAACAATTGTAAATTCCTTCAAGTGGATAGAACCGATTTTGTTAAGACTGAACAAGTTCATATTTTTTGTTTGAAAAATGTCGATAATTGAATTGGGCCAAAAATATTATCAAAGTCCAAAATATCAAGATGTTTTTTTCAGCAATTTGCTTTAATCTTGCTCCCATAGATATGTTTAAGAAAAATACAATAAATCACTAATTAATACATTGAGATATTTATAATTATAATAATATATTAAATTGAATTATACCCTAGATCTTAAAGATTTGGGCTCAATTAGTTCTAATAATGACTTTCGTAATCAAATATTTTAGGAAGGATATGAAAGTCAGCTTTATATTGAAAAGGATGCTTGCTGTAATTACTGACTTTCTAATTTAAATTATCCATTTACAAGAAAACTATAGATAATGAGGATTCTCTGATGTAATAATACGATTTTTTTACATTTAAGAGTTCGAATAGATAAAGAATCTACACGTGTGTCAAAATATTTTTAAAAATATTCTGATTTAATTAGATAGTTAAAATTCCTTATTTCTGTCATAAGTTTTTTTGCAAAATAAATTATGAATATTAAAAACAAGTACATTATTTTTTACATCAATTTAAAGAATATTTACGATTAAATATTTTTTAGAGTATAAAACAAGATCAATCTGCCTTTGTGGTATAGCGGTAAACACCCTAGATTGCCTCCTCGAAGTCGTGGGATCAAATCCCAGGCGGATATTTATCTGGCGCGATATAGTTTACATTAACGCAATATAAATAATATTGCGAAATAATATTCATAGCGAATTATAAGTAATGGCACAAAAAAATAAAATGGACGGATTGACTGGATCCGTTTACAACTGGTCTGGGTATTATTAATTGACTACTAATTTATTGAAAAACAAATAGTCTAGGAAAAGTCTAATTAGCCTTTGGTTGAGGATGAGACTACCCCAAGTTCCGTACTGGAAATTGTGGGAAGTAATTATTTTTCCTTATGTAAAACAAGATCGTTAATTATAGAAACTACTCTTTTAGAAAAGTACATAGTTTATATGTAATTGGTAAATTGGTAGGTTGGGTGAAGAATCCGTTCGGATTTGATATAATGTTTCCTTTGCGGATAATTAGGATGGGAAAGTATAAAAGTGCTTATTAGACTCGCCATTCAGCATCTCACACTAGGGCAGTATAGGTCTGGGCACTCTAGAAGATTGGTTGCCAAAGGGAGAGTATGCGAATATATGACTCATAATGTCCACTTAGCATATTATATTCTCCAACTCCGATCCTTACCTACACGAGGTGGCGACTGTTAAGTTGAGTAATTTGTCAGAGGTTATTAACTGAAGCAAATCAACGAACCGACAAGGAGGGGGGCACTTGAAATTTTAGTTAATTTGTCTAGAGGTAATTATTCCGGACAGAATCTTTTGGCTGATATTCTATCAATATGAACAATTAGTACAAATTATCAGTTATTTACGGACTTTAGAAAACATGAGAACAAACTGTGAGGGTACTTTCTACCTGCACTGACATCTCCTCATTAAGAACCGAATACAAGTTAACCAACTCATCATATGCTATGACTAAGACAATAAATTCTCCGCACAGCCTCACAAATTCCCACCCATTATAAGGACTATAAAACCAATAATTTAGTTAAGAATTCAATATTGTATAAGTTTTCACATATTTTTATTTAATAAATTATGCTGTCCTAATGTAATTTTATATTTTTCTTTTTGTTCACACTCCAACACTTTTATAACACTTACCGGTAATATTGAGATAAATTTTAGAATTATTTTACTGTTTTGCACTACAATTCAAACAACAAAAATTTGCAATATGAGATAACACTTTTCCAACTGTCTTTTATTACAAGATCGTCTCCTTAAATACAAACTAGAGCTGTATTCAGACTGATTGGAAGAACTTTTCCGACAAGGCAATTGTAATTGGCAATAATCGTTTTCATTTAGATAAAAATATGATTGGTGAAAATATTTGGCACACTGCACTAAGGAATACTCGTACTATTGGGCACTTGTTTGTCTCAGTGGAAAATTTCCATGATTTATTGATGGAGGAGGTTATCGTCTTGGCCGTAAACCCTGTTTTCAATCACCAGTCGAGGGTAATTGAGATAAATTACTTTACTGCTTTCGAAAGAGTTCCATTCATGGATTTGAAAATGGGGTAATAAGAGTTTAGTAGTGCGAAAATAACAAATTTATCAGTGGCTCTCTTTGTCCGCCCTTTGAACAACGCGCCCGAAATTGGTGCTCTCCAATTATTCTTATATCAATTTACAATTATTGGCCATATATAAGATTTTTTGCATGACGTAGATTTCGATAATCCGGCCGAATTCTTCCATTAATCAGTTTTTAGGGCTTCGCCATGATAAGTTGTGAGGAAGCCAAGATGCTTTCGATATTGTCATGTCATTTGATTAGGGGCCCAATAATGATTATTTTCGGAGCAATTCGTCTCCAGGTGATTTGGCCAGGTATTTTTAGTTTTATTGGTATTCATGACAGTTTATTATCAATGTAGCAAGTGATTCGGCGACTTCATTGTTAATAATAGATTGAGGATTTCCCGGAATATAGATTTGCAATCAGATTAAATAATTTGCAAATGTTAATTACGCATTTTTGGTACATAAAATTGTTATTATTGAACAAATATTTGTTTTTTCAAAGTTTTTAAAACACTCGTATTTAAAGGATATATTTAGCACACTAATGCTTTGTTTGTTTTAAAGAGAGAGATTTATTGCAGGGAGAAAACACCCTCACAATATGTTCTCATGATTGTTATAGTCCATAAATCGTTTATAAGTCATACCAACTGTCCATATTGATAACATTCGATCTTTCCCATAAAGTGTCCAAACCTAAATTGCCCTGGTGTGCGGTTTTTAATGGCGGGTCTAATAAACTTCTCAAAGGAATTACTATATTTTTTTAAAATGTATTTATTGAATATCCTGGTCATTTACAAAACAAGTAAACACAACAAGGGATAGGAGGACAGATTATGGGTTTAGGGTAAAGTGGGCACAAAAGACTTAATGTACATATTTTCAGTCTTCCTGTTGTCTCAAGAGTCTACTGGTGGTGGGAGCCAGCTGTGTCGTTGATATGGTACTGTTTCTGATAAACCAGGGAGCTCCCGCGATGCTCCTTAGGTTTTTAGAGTAGAGACGCTCCACCCTAGCCATTGTTGTATTATAGCAGGAGCCCCAGATCTCCAAGGCATAGAAAAGTATCGGCATAATCTTTACCTTGAAAATGGCCAGCTTCAGAGGTATGCCTTACCTCTGGCTGGAGGCTGGAGGAAGGGCTTAATAGCCAATGGAGCTCCTTCAAGGCTAACTTGGTTTGAACTATTTTCGTTGTAACATGTTTGTTCCAGGTGATGAGGCGTGATCTATGTGTACTTTTAAGTAAGTCACGTGTTGAACTTGAGTAAGATTTTTGCTCAATATTGATACGGTTGGGGTGTTACCGGGTCTCAGAGCAAAAACTATATTGAAATACTTTATCGATAGTTAGCTAGGGCCAGAAATTATGATTGGCAGGGAGAGCTAGGGCAATATACGAGGAGGGGCGTATAACTGTCCACCATACCTCCGATGATACGTTATCGTACATCGTTACGTTACAATAATCCTTGAGCGGGTTCTGTGCCTAACCTAAAACTATCAAATAAAAAAACAATAACGAAATTTGATTTTTGTATGTCAACTTTTTTGTAAAAATTAGTTATTTCTGGGTTTTGGGGACAGACCATTAAATTTAAGAATAATTGTTTTAATATGTATAAAAATTCATAATTTTGGACAGAAATTCGAAGAGTTTTCCGATCTTTGAACAAGTATTAGTTTATTCAAAAGGCATACAATTTGTTGAAAACACGGCTGATAATCATTATTAAATGATCTGATTGTTTTTAAACTCGAGTTACTTTTCAAAGGGCCCTAGAGTTTAAAGAACGTTACTTATCGATCTTGTTGTATAAATAACTATCACAGTAATAATTTTTTTAAATGCTTAAGATTTAGTATAAAAAGCAGTAGATAAGAATTATTATCTACACGTGCCTTCTTAAAAAACGATATTGTTGCACGATCTTCTATTTATCAACATTTTTTTATTAATAACTATTAATGCAATAAACTCTGATCAATTTCCTAATAAAATAATAAATAGTTTAAGAATCATCATTAATTTTTCATAGAAAAAATGCAGACGGATTTTGATAAAATCTTTTTTCTATGAAGTGGTCAAGTGATCACGAGTTTTTTTCTCTAAATTCATTCAATTGTGACCCTTCACTTGCTGATAATATTACAATTATCGGTAGGAGTATCTTGACGTTAATTGTCACTTGAAAAAGTACAGCATTTCAAGGTAGTAAATTCAATTAGGGTACTTGAAGCATTTCAATTACTCTAATCTCTCAGTCTCCAATTGGATTTTAATTGTGAAAATAACGAATTGATCGGATTAAATTTATTTTATATAAAGGAATGTTCTAATTGTTAGTAGAGCTTAAGTCAAAACAAGTAGTTCTTATTTTATTTTCATATTTATTTGATATTTACTATATAACTTGAGTATTTAATTATTGATTTGTATCTTTGTCCTAAGATAAAACGGAGATGGTAAGTTATAATGAAAGAATTTATTATTAAAAAATTTACTAATAAATATTTTTTTGTATCTATTTAAACATAAAAAGTTATTTTAATTAATTTTTTTACTTGTTTAAT
Organism: Clogmia albipunctata; assembly: GCA_001014945.1. Lineage (NCBI taxonomy): Eukaryota > Metazoa > Arthropoda > Insecta > Diptera > Psychodidae > Clogmia > Clogmia albipunctata. Next base: position 97,893 of record JXOV01016540.1, on the reverse strand, counting down.
TACTATTTATTTAAGATATATCTATTGTGCAGTTTTCGTTACGATAAACTTATATTAGGCAATTTCATATCTTTATTCGAAGATATATTTATTTACAATCACACTTATATTTTGTTTTAGGTAAATTATAAATTTAATATCCATTTATCAAAACTTTCCTTTTAATCAAATTTCTTTATCGTAATAATTATTATTATTTATTTTATACAATTCTGTTGAAAAATGTTTACATTTTAGTAGACAATGCTTCCTCTAGAAATTGTTTTATAATCGTACAGTGTTGAATAAAGTATAATCTAATACCCGCAGACAATTACAAATCGTGTAAATACTCAAAATTAGTACTTTGTACCAAAACTCATCAACTAAAAATTATAATTTTTAACATTTTTAACGCTCATTTCATTCATTGTCTATAGCTCTACTCTAGTTTAATTATCGTTCATTTTTCTCACCCGTTGTTTAAATAACTATTATTGAACTTAGTTTTCGAATTTGTATTATGAAGCAACAATATTCGAAGATCTTATTTATGCTTGGTTAAATTTATTTTATTCATTTACTATTTAAATTTTTTTAAAGAAGTTATTTCAACGACATGGTTTAATTTTATTTAATTTTCTATTTTTTCAAAATCACGTTTTACAGATTGTACTTAATATTAACTTTTTATTTAGGATATCTTTACTTTTACTTTAAACATGAAATTATTACATTATGATGAAATTTCACCCATCACTCCAAGGAATCACAATGGTGCATCAAGCCGGTGATCATTCATATATATTTATATAGTATATATGAGTGAGGGCTATAACTCATTCATGGGTTTTTTTTTATCCAAATTTACATTACTACGAAGTGTGTTTTACTATTTTTAATTTATTTTTGAAAATTAGTGCTTTTGACCTCTGTGAAAATTCATTCGGAATTCGTTTCATAGTGCGTGCTTTAACTATTTTAACGAATAGTTTTAAATTATATATGAATATTTAGTGAAACACATATTATATACCGATCTTGTCTATGAATTTCGTCTACTACTATTGATTAAACAGGGACACATTATACTATTCTTTCTCTATCATTTCAAAAGTGTATGAAACTGAATTTTAAATTAAAAATCCGATTACTTTTTGGGTTTTGGTGTGGTAATTTATTTTAATATATAATATAAAAATTGTATAAAAACGGTTGATAAGCATTTTTAAACACTCGTGATTTTAAAAAACACTAGTTTTTAATAATGCCTTATCTTATTGACCTATATGTATAAATGACTATTATGATAACATTTAAAGAATTACTTTTTAAAGAAACAAATACTTTAATTGTTCTATTAACAACGCTATATCTTCTTGTTAAATAACATAAATTCGAAACTTAATTTTGAAAAAAATCATATTTATAGTACATTATTTATATTTTTATTTGTTTTAGAAAAAATGGAAACAATATGATAACAAACCACTAAATTGTGTATAAAAAGTATAAAAATAAAATCATCATTGTCTTTAATAAAAATTGGATATATTAAGTAAAATTTAATTAAAAAAAGGGAAACAAAATCATCTTAATTTACGATGATTGTTGTTTGATGATTGATTTCTTATTGTAAATATTTACTATTTATAATCAGCAAATAAAAAAAATGAGCCATTCATTAATGTTATCAAAATAATTAGTGGTTTTAATATAGACTAAATTTGGTCGACCTTTTTGAACTTTCAATAGTAGGTAAAATGATAAGACATATCAAAATATTTGGATTATTTTTTGTGAAAATAAAATGTTTATACTACAACTTTTTATTACTTTTAAATCCCCACAATTGTGAAATATTTTGAGAGCATTAATTTACTTAATTAAAAGAATTGTGCCAAGATTTTGACAAATATTCATAAATTTAACTAGCATTTGACAACCCCTACACGTCAACTATTACTATAGCTGCTTTAGTGTTTGTGATCGTGTCGAGTTACGATAAAAGCTTTGAGCCAAGCCGGTAAACGATCATTTCCAGTGTCGCCTTTTGAGCGGGTAACAGTTTGAAAACAGTGCAGTGTTGTGTTTGTTCTATTAACTAAAATTAAAAAAGAAAAGGTGTGTGATCCATCAAATTTTAAGAAGATAAAAGAAACATAATTAAGGCATTCTTCTTTGGTGATCTTGAAGCGATCTTTTCATCTGGAAGAGAGAAAATAATTACTCAAGTTGTTTGGTTTTTGCTCTTTGACAAATTCCGGTGTACTTTGGTGTGATTTAGTACTTTAGTACCTTTGTTTTACCAGCTCAGGTGCTAATTGGCGATTCTTTCTGGAACATCACCTGTGAAGTTTGTGATTTATTAATTATGGCTATCAAGAGGGTCAACATTTGACTAGACTTTAAGTGATCTGTTTGTTTTAGATTCCGTTTTATTGTCGCCTTAAATATTTGGTGTGTGTTTTAATTTGTGTTTAATTTATTTGATTTCGCAAACGAACCGGCATTCAATTATTAGCACAATACAGGTAGTCGGACAAACTGTAATTTTGCGATAATCGGGCAAATATTTAATGTGGCGGCATTAATGGTTATCACATAAAATATGTGTGCTTTAAATTAATTACAAGCCCTTGTTTTTCGCCCATCGCAGACCGAAATGTCATTATGAATAATTGGTTTAGAAAGCGATTAATTTGCAGTTAATTTGTCTTTTGCAATATTATCCAAATTGATTTTAAATATAATTAATTTTTGTTGGATGAATGTTTAAATGATTGTTCCATTAAACAATTTACAATGAAAATATAAATACGGACAGTTTGAATTTGGTTCAAATTGAATAAATTGTAATTTGTGAAACAAGTGTGTAAAGTCAGTAATTTGTTATTATGAAAACGAGTGTGAAAAACTGAGCCGGTGTCGAGGTTTAATCGTTTTAGAATTGAAAAAACCGAAACAATAAATAATCCCAAATATTGATCTGAGTTTGTTCGTAGATAATATTTATTTTACTAGTGAAATAAAGTAGCACCAACTTTCACTAGTGAGCAAAACACATTACAAACTCAGATTAATACAAAAGACATCTTTTCGATACAGGATTGCATAATAGTTATTCATTCCATAAAATTTTGAATTAGGAACTTAATATAAGTCAGGGGTGAGCAACATTTTTAAGTAGCGGGCCAATATTAATTTTAGATTTTAGTAGTGGGCCGCATATAAAGAAACATTTCTTAATAATTTACAAAATGTGTGTATAGTTAACAATAAGACAAAAATTCAAATTTTAAAGTAAAATAAAAACATACAAGAATAAAGCAGAAAAACGAATTCAGTTTTTTCATCTCACTCTGATTAATATAAGCCGAATTCATTTTTAGAAAATTAAAGTGCACAAGGATCGCATGTTACTCATTCCTGGTTTAATAAAGTGAGCTGAAGTGTTTTTAATCGTTTCCGAACATAAAAGGACATAATTTGTTTGTAATCATCTTCAAAATACATTACAACTCTTTTAATTTATGAATTAATTTCGGTTTGGGTAAAAATAGCTTTTTTCGACAAGAATTTCTGCCAAATTTTGATGTTGTTTCGTTTTTTCTCTAGTGCTAAATATAGTAGAAATTTTCACTAGTGCCAAAAATGTAACATTTTATGAAATACAATTTTAGGAAAAGAAATATCTTCTCAATGTGGGGTAGCAGAAGAGCAGTTTGTTTTTATTGTGTTATATGTTTAAAGAAATAAGTTTAACAAAACTCATTTATTGCAAATTGTGTATTTGAAATAATATAAACAATATTTTGAATTGAACTCTCTTAGTAATGTTTTAAGCTGCTGAAAGAATAAGTCAGGAGCATAAAATATTATTATTATTACTTGTGTTACGTCATCGTCGTCACTTACAAACATTTCTTTTATTATGTTAGTAAAACGTACAAGATGTGGGAGACGATGACGTTTCATCATCTGCCAAAAGACAATGTTCTAGAATTCTTTATTAAGAGACGGAGGTTTTGTTAAAAAATTTTGTTAGAGTTTGTGTTTAATTTAATAATTTTCAATTTAAAATCACAAACAACAGTTAAAAATGTTTAAAAATTATTAAAATTTAATTGAAAATAATTATTTATAAATTATTTTAAAAACGATATCTGTTTTTATTGCTTTAAATAAATTTAAATTGTTATTTACTAAGTTTCAACATAACTAAAAAACCGATATAAACCAAATAGAGAAAATATAATTGTTTGCTTAGAATATATTTTAACTATTTGTTTATTTAGTTCAATAAATAAAACCTCAAATTCAACTAAATGCAATAAATATAGTCTGATATCTGGAAATTAATAAACTTTTTATTTGCTAACAATACAATATTTACTTCTAAAATTTCCATTTTTATTGTATTGTATATTATTGATAAAAATCATATTATAGTTCCGTTTAGAAAATTTTTACGCGATATATTTTGTAAACAAATAATACAATTTGCATTCGTTAATTGCTGTATATTTTTAAAGTCGAGGTCGTTTTATTTTCCCGTCGATAATTTGTGAAGCCGACTTTTGTAAATTAAATTATTTAAAACAATTTATTAGCAGCTATATTGGGGAGCATCTGTTGTACGCATTTAACTCTTGTTAGCACGTTTTTTAAAGATGAAGGACCCAGATTTAAATGGAAATTTTGGAACAATGGAAACTTATTGTTGTTTAATTGGTTTTTGGTTTGAAAATTTTAATTTAATTGACGGTTATTTTGAAATCCCTTTGAATTTAAACAATGATAACGTGGAAAAGTGTTATCAATTGCCATTGATTAGCTATTCAAAGGCATCTGTTTAAATAAGGAAATAGATAATTTTTATTGCATAACATATCATATCTAAAAGTAATGTATGACCAATCGTGTTTATTTTTAACCTAATCATTCAGTTTTATACAGGAAAACGTTGTAAAATGAAATAAAAATAGTTATTTGCTATTATCAGTGATGAATTTCAAAAGTTTCTCTTTAATTATCTGATTTATGGATACAAATATATCTTGTTTATTGATTTTTATTAAAAGAATTCAAACTTCAATTTAAACTATCTGTGATTTCTGGAGCAGTCAACGAGCTCCTCCCATCACCCCAAGAGGCCCCAAAAAACCCAAAATAAATATTATTAATATTAAAAAAATTAAACAAATTAATATAATTTGTCATACAATTTAATTAGGATTAGATTGGAGTTTTATAAAAAAAATTTCCTAAACAATACCTTTAAGCATAAAGTTTATCTAGATTTTGATTGTTGTTGTAATTTTGCAATAGTGAAACGTCTTTTGTTATTTTGTAACCATTTAAGAACTAAAGAATATTGTCGAAGCGAGTTGCTTCCCTAATTTATTAACTTTAAATTTACTTACTTTTAATTTACGGAGAAACTATTTTGAACAATCGGGGAAAAACACTTTACATCAAATCAAAACATGGACTGAAGATTAAGTCATACTTTTAATAATAAAAGATTTGCATTGATTCGTTCACCAACTTTGCAATAAGCATTTTTTAACTCAATTTTATATTTTTGATATAAATATAATATATAATAAACAGCTTATTAAAAAGGTTTTTTTCCCTATTAAATTTATATCTTTTTATTTATAAAATGTAATTAAATAAATTAAAATTATTTTTTATTTTTTTTTATTTTTGATCTTATTAAGAAATAATTATTAAAAATAAAGATTTAATTCTCAAATAATCTATAAAAAATACGAGGTTTTAAAAGAGCAGAATTATCTGAATGCCATGTTATAACAAGTTATTATTTTATTTGATAGTATCAAGTTTAACTTAATTTTAATGTGGAAATTCTGAGAGATATTTTTTTAAATAAAAAATCTACTTTTAATTCTGAAGGCAGATTTATGTCACTTATTATAATATCAATAGATTTTGTCATGGACTGTAATTGAAAAATTTTTTTTTATAAAAACTGACAGTTGATAATTTGACACAAAATGTTTTTTTTAGAGAGATGCTAGTTGAGCCACTGTTCATTAATTCTTTTAGTTTTTTTGTACAGAATTTCTTTTCTGCAATTAATGCAATGTTTGAAGTACTTTGTGCATGAATGAAGCCATTTTTTAATCAGACGAAAATTTTATTCAATCAGCCTCATTTATTGATATTTCGACTTTTTTTACTTTTTCAATTTCCGAAACTCAGATTTTTTTCGGTCCACTGGTCTCTGATAGCTTCATTTTTATTAATATATTTCCTAAATAAAATCATAATCCTAGAACATCTGCATTTAAATATTAGCATGCCAACTCTCCCCAATAGGTGCAAAATTACAGTGTTTTAAAAATTATGATAAGTAAAACTACATAAACAGGAAATTCTTAACATAAAAATTCAGTACAAAAATATTGGTTTCTAAATAAACTAAACTTATAACAATGTCTGTCTTTGCCAGGAGTGACTATTATACACCATTTCCAAATATTTCATAACTGATACATGTAACATAATAATGTTACAATTTACGTTGGTGTCTAACTAAAACGCTTATTTAAATACGGTATTATTGCGGAACATCAATTAGTGAAAATTAATATAATTAAATCTAAATTTCGTTAATGAAATAGCATTTTCTATTAATTGCTAAAAATTCGTGGTAGGGCATTTTAACTGTTGCAAATACTAAATCACGCTCCCTTGAACTTGTTTTTGTGCATAAATTGCAATTAGCGTGGCGAATTCTGGAAGCAATTAAAATATGATCTCATTTGATTTAATGGGGGAATGAGTGTTTGTGTGTGTGGAGTCATGGAATGATTGAGAGTCTCGTCTATGGTGCTCAGTACCTGGACATGGATATGTGTTGAATGTCGTGTTTGGGTGCAATTTTGGGTCATCAGATCTCTCATTCCGACTCGTCACCGTTTTTGTCCGGCGCGTCACAAATTGCATAATAATTGGTGTCCGTCACCATGGACGTTTCGGTCGAAAACTGGGATTCGGGCGGGACAGATCTATTGCCTTGTCACGTCGTCGGCACAAGTGCTTGTTGTACATACTTTTTTTTCCTCCAAAAACAAATTTGTTGGATTTAATAAAAAGTAATGACAGAAATAATATCGAAATAAAAAGGTCAAATGCAGTCATAATTCCATTTATTATTGGGTCATACTACATAAAATTGTCCAAAATTGGTTTGTTTGTCATTGGGCCGGGGATTTGAGATAAGCCAGGCCTGCGCAGCCCACACGTATACCAGCACCTCATTTAAATGGGAAGTCGGAAAGAGTCTAATCTAGAATGGGGCTGGATTTGGTTTAATTTCAATTGAAGTTAATTAAACCACATTTCATTTATCTTGGAGCTGTCCAGAGACTGAGTCTATGTGGTTCGCAGACTGGACTGGCGTCAGATATTGAGGCTTAAAATTGACGAAATAACAAGATAATCTGATTAGACCCGGCACAGAGGCATCATCATGATGCTGATGATGTTGCAAATTGTGCAATCACTTCCGGCAAATAATGAGACCAGAGCACAAGAGTGAAATTAATCAAATCTCGGTCCAGGTCCAGGCATCTCTCTCGATCTCTCGGCTCAAAACTCTAAACAGCCGCAGCAATTTCCTAGAATTGAAACCAATCTAATTGGCGGTTTAATGCGAATAATTACATCAAATTAGAACAACTTAAATCCTGACCACGCGCAAGTGAGGAGCGTTCGGAAAGTAGATGGAATTTTTCAAATTGTTCCTTTTTGGATCTATTTATATGATTCATATACGGATATTAATCTTTTGGTTTTTATATTCATTTAAGAACATATTATATACAAGTTAAATTTTTTTCTAAGCCGTTCAACTCTAACTAAGTCAAACGAATTTTTACACTGTTGAAAGTGTCAATGACGTATTCACTACTACTACCAGCACACATTACTATACCCTGTTTGTTTAATTAGCGTTGATTTTTTTTTATATATTTTAGTTACTTCAATCTAATTAATTACATACTTATTTTTTTTATACTTTTTGCATCTTTGTTAATAATCAATTGATTATTTCATTTTATATCAGAAAAATAATATATAAATTTTCCATTGTTTTCAAATTACTTTTCAATAATATAATAAATTTTCCATTATTTATTTATTGTTTTGGAAATTCCTCAAACCTGTCTTTATAATAGTGGGTTATTCCCATAAGGGGATTGATTGTGATATTGAAAAAAGCTAGTTTTTTATATAAAAAAATCAATAGAAGTTTATTTAATATAGATATATGTTCAATTACTTAAAACTATAAAAGTCTAAACAAAGCATTAAAATTGCTAAAATTTTCGGGAAAAATATTAAAGGCTTTGCATTAAAAATATCAAAAGTGCATGATTTTTTACGTAAAATTTTAGTGGTCAATGTTGTCCTTAACGAAAAGTATAGATTATTCTACTAGTCTATAAATCAACTATCGATTATGTTTCTTTATAATGGCCCTTTTTCAATTATTATGTTTAGCATACAGAGGATATTTAACAGGATTTTAAAAAAGTTTGAATAAAGGCAGAAATTTACATTATATGCTTCTCAATCAAAAATTTAAACTTAACCTGAATTTGCGATTTTCTTTTGCGGTTGAGCCTTTTATTGTTTGTTTAAGACACACGTAGTTCAAAATTCTTGTGAGTGGGGTTTCCCAAACAACTTTTTGCTTATAATTAAACGCCATTCTCGAAAGGGTCACTCTTCCAGAACAATTGTCGGTGATTCCTGAAATGGTCACGAAACCGGTTTAAGAGTCTTTTAAACTTTATAGCTATCAATCATCAAAATCTGCAACTGGAGGCTGTCCAATTTACGAGGTGTTTTTTTCTTTATTACAGGTCCAAAAATGTCTGCCTTATTCAAGTACCGAATGGGTTTCAATGAACTTAGGAGCAAAGAATCGAATCTTTTGCGCGCTTTGTTGTCGGAGTTTGTAGCCATTTTTATGCTGAATCTCTTTGGATGCATGGCGGCTACCCATGGAAATCACACTCTCATTTCCCTCACCTTTGGATTCGTAGTTTTCACGGGAATTATGGTAAGTGTGAATAGTGCACTAAAGTTAAAGTCGATTTATTTTATTAATAATTAATAAATGTTAAGTTTATATAAAGATCTAAATCAAGAGCAACAAATTAAAAAAACTGTTTGAAAAGTTTAAAATTATTTTTTAGTTTTTAAATTTAATTATAGTTTTTCAAATTAACTTTGAAGAAATTTTAAAGCAAATTTAAATTCTAATCGGTAATATTACTAAAAAAACTAGTATTGTTTTTTATATTTATGCCAAAGCTGCTTAACCTTATATAAATAGTCCAGAATTTTAAATGTTGAATGTGTGACGTCATTGGCAGTGCTGTCATTCATTATTTTAGAAGCATTAGACACCAATCCGAATTGAATTGAGGATTGGACACATTTATATCGTTATATAGATTCTTCTACAAAATTTAACACTGCTTAATTTCAAATTTCAATGCATTTTTTACCGAATGGGGTGAGAGGATTTTTTCGATTATTTTTGCATTTCGGCTCAGAATAATGAATATTCACTAATCACCATATTAAAACCAAGAAATTTATTTCTTAGGTAGTAATTGCACGTAAATAGTCACTTAAAAGTCTCTTTGGACGAAATTATCAAATCAAAACAATTAATGACAGCAAAGCTAATGACGTTTCACTACTACACTACTACAGATTACTACAACCTTATTGTTAGTAAGCATTGGTTTATGTTACCTCTTTTATAGAGAGCCTTTAAATGAAAGTCACTTTTGAATCCAAATGCTTACTGTAATAATAAATTTTGTACATACCATATATGGTTGTTATGTTCTACAAAAACATTTCGTATATCCATTTATGCTATTTTTGAGTAAGAGAAATAACAAATTTGAATAGCATTATTTATCAAATTATTCTTTTCAAACAATCGTAATTTTATGGGGTTCTAGTGTTAAAGAAATATTAAAATACTTTTTATATTTTCTATTGTAAGTAGCTTTTAATATAAATAACCATTCATTTAAATTACAATTTAAACAATTTTAAAACAATTCAGAATTTAAATTATTAAAGAATTTAAAAAAAAAACTAGAAAAAATGGAACATTTAGTTAGGAAAGCTTGCGTAGTGTATGAATACTATTCGATTTTTTAAAAATGATTTTCTTATTTTACATATAAAAATGGGTTATAATATACTAATATTAAATTTTTTATACTTTATACTAATATAATTATTATTTAATACGTAATTGCTGTTATTTGTGGAGAACTTACCTTAACAAAGTTTTATTTATAATTGGATCGTTTATTAATCACAGTAATTAAACAACTTCTAATACATTGAAAAAGTTTTTATTATGATGCAATTTCAATTAAAATAAATATTTTGTGTTTACGAATTGAAATTAAAACACCCAATTTTACAAAGAATAATAATTATTGAAATTCAACAAAATCCTAACCACTGTGCGATATATCTATGCACTTGTTTGTGACACCGTTTTCGAGAAAAATAAAGATCTGAATGGTACTTGAAAAAGTTGGCAACGGTACTCGTACTACGACGTAGGGAAAGAACAATTAAAATTGGCATTAACCCGTCAAGTTTCATTACTTTTTCTTTTATGATTTTATTTCCTGATCTTTTTATGCAATTCACGCAAACCGGCTGGAATTTGGTATTCATTAAGTGGCTGGTTCTTAACAAGACAATAAACCAATTATAACTGGTGGTGTGTAATTAAACCGGCTCATGGATTTACTTAGAACTTTATGGATCAATGGATGTCATTATTTTGACATGCAACTCTCATGTTGACACAATTTACGAGCCCAGAATATCATTACATAACGTTTGGATTGCTAACCAAAGATAATAATTTTATTACATTAATGCTCTGTCTTCGGAATTTAAAGTTACCCACATTGATTATTAAGTTGTTTGTGGTTTCCGGTTTCCGAATTTAATTCGCCCACAGGAACTGAATTATCAAGAAAGTTGTAGAGGTTTATTGGGCGAAATTTGCTCGAGAGTAGGATTTAGCCAAAGTAAATATAAACATCTTTTATGTAACAATTCCAAATATTTTCGTTATGAAATGATACTTGACTAAATTAAGTTGATAATTTGTTAAATGGTAATATTTGATAACGGATTACTGATAAGAATGCGATGAGAAATTTGCGAAAATCTTTTTGCGCCAGTTTAATTGTCTCGTCTCGTTGATTATTCAAGACTTTTCCCACTCTAATCAAAAATACGCTCTGAATGTTCTCTTTGACATTGACTTTTTCGTAAATCAAGTTTAAATCTAGACATTTGGTTTATAAAATAATCTATATTAAAGGCATTCGCTCAGAATTTGCATGTTGTCATTTTTATTTTGAATTGTGATACAAGTAATGATAGTCTTGTTTTTTGTGTTTTATTCATTTAAATGAATTAGTAACAAATATATTAAATAACCAAAAATAATACTATCGTGAAATTTTTGCAATTTCGGGTGTGTTGAGCTTTAATCGCAGCAATCGTGAAAGTTCAATTAAAAATATTAGAGCGTCAATAATAAACATTCCTTTTAAGACAGGTGTCTTCGATTTATATTTTCCTTAATATCTCGGAGGGTATCAATCCGATCGCTATTCTTATTGGCTTGGTGAAAGAGTAATAGTCAATTACTAAAATTTATCATATAACTCTGATATATTTAACCAAAATTAAATTCAATGTACAAAAGAATAATTCTAATCAATATTGATATTATTATCTGTAACTTTAGAACATAAATTGATTAAAGTTTCATAAATTGAATCCGATTTATCAAAGGGATTCTCTGACATAATAATATTCTAATATGTATGATTAAAATTCTGGTTTGGGCGTATTTTGAATTTAATGTCAAAACCATGATAGTTTGCTAATTATATATTATTCCTATTTCAAATTTGATTTTGAATAAAAAGAATGGCTTGAATTCTAATTTCTATTATTGACAAAATTTTCATTTGTGAGTTGCACATCCGTGTTATGAGTTTTCAATCATTAATTGTAGGGTTCTCAAATTTTTAAGATTTTGCGTTAATTTATTTAAAAATTCATACAGTTTTGTATAAAACACGGTCGATACGTATTATTAAACACTCGGATTCTTAAAAAAAACTTGCTACGTTCGTGACTTTAAATTACCTTTGTGTTTAATAATGTCTTATCATATCGACCTAGTTGTATGAATAACTTTAAAAATATTTTTTTTATTTTATATTACGAGCAAAATTAAACTTAAACCATATGATTACCAAATTGAAACTTTAAAAGCAATTTATTTTGAAGCATATTTATGCTCATGGCTTAACAAAATTTAAATTGAGCATAATTATCATAAAAACCTACAAAGGGAAGTAACAGTACAGGCGAGGCGACAAACGATGAAATGTATAATTTCCTGTGAAATTCCAATTGTAGAGTGCCACTTAAACTTTTTCCAAATAATAATAACGTTTGGCGTAAACTAATTTTGTTCTATGTTGTAAATTTATATTTTGTTACTAGTTTGCACATGAACGAAGAAGTTAAAGCTCAGCGATGCATTTTAATGGAGTATTAACATCAACGTTTGACCGTAAAATTACATGACAATTTACGGATGGGGCTTGCTGCGTTCAGTTCACCGTTGCATTTAACACTGAGCGAAAAAAAACAAAAGTGCACTGAACAAAGTCAATTTGTGAAGCATAATTTGGTGAAATTATATGTAATTTGAAGTGATGTCACACTCTAGCGGTGATAGAATCACGTGTGCTCATATCAGAGCAATTAATTGGCGATTATGCTAGTGAATTGTCAGTCTATTTTCGGTTTTATTTGGCCAATTCAGGAACAAACAAAACGATTAGCAGCTCTTGTATGCGGTTTATCTTTACACCTTTTCTAAACGTCACCGATTGCTTGGTTTAATCTGTGACGAATTTCAGAAGCATTTTGTTTATTTGCTCTGTGCCAAAGCATGCCGCGATGACTAATTCGTGTTATTTGTGAATCGAATTGGATAATTGGGGATATACGCCGTTCTGGAAAATTCAATTCCAAGAAATTGTTAATTTTATGATCTTTTAACCAGTTTTATGTTTATGATGCCTTTTAAAAAGTTGCAACTTTTTAATTAAATTGGTATTTACATTTTAACTAAAGTTTGTGTTCTCTGTACTTCTGTTTGTTGTAAAAAGTAAAATTTGGTATGAGTTTGTAGCTATGTTTTATAAATTATTTCCTTTTTAACACATAAATGACGGTTTTTCAATATTTTGTGATTTAATTAGATATTAAAGTTTTTAAGATGAAATATTCTTTTCGGCATGATGCAAAATTGTATTTTAGAAGTTGATTGATCAATTTTTTACCATATTTACTATCTTATAAAATTAAGGAAAAAAAGTCGTTTTTAGACATTAAGATAAGTTTCCTAGAGTTCTCATCATGTCGACGTTGTTTAAGCTTTTAAAAATTCTTACCTTTTAAATGGCTCGAATAAAAAATAACAATTTATTTGACGGATTTTTTTTAGATCCTTGTTATTCACATGAAAATAAATTCTGAGCTGTTTTAAACTTACAAAACTTTAATTGCAGTGATGGTACAATGTTGTAAATAAGTATTATCTGTTTTTTCTTTAATTAATTTTTTTCAATAGAAATGAATAATTATTAATTTTGTTAGTTTCAATTCCATGAATGTCATTTTATTACTGATAAAATGACTTTGTACTGTACTGTTCCTCATTGAGATTTAATTAAAAAAACTTGTATTATTTATTCCTATTTCAAAATTCTTGTTTTAAAAATGTCTGTAAAATTTTTAAAAATATTATTACTTTAAAAGTCAGAATTTTACATTATTTAACTAGAAACATATGATAGTTAGATAAGGCATCATAGAACACTAGGATTTTTAAAGTCACAAACTGTAGCGAGTGTTTCCACGAACACTCGTATATTTAATCATGTTTAGCGACTATGTATAATACAAATTTTCATCCCTGTTTTTTTATAACTAACGTTTAAAAACGCAATTGCTTTAAAGAATTATTTAAAGCACTAGTTCTATAAAAACATCTTTGACAGAACAAATTTTAGTGCCATAATCAACGCTAATTAACAATAAAGTTGTAAGAACTGTGGTGGTATTAGTAGTGTAACGTCATTAGCCGGATACCATTCGTTGTTTTGATTTTGTATGCAAGAAAATTAGCGATACTATTGTAACAAAAGACTTTAATTAAATATGTGTAATAACTACTTCAGGCAATAATTTTTGGGTCTAATAAGTTGAATATCACTTATTTTGTGCCGAAATGCGAAAAGAATCGCAAAAATTCTCTCACCCAATTCAGTCAAAAAGTATTGAAATTTTTTATTTTAATTTGGTTCAAAATAGAATCTAGATAATAGTATTCATTTAAATAATAAAAACATCAACCAGATTGATACATGTATTTTTCTTCCGGCTGATGACGTCATGTATAATCCGGACCTCTTATACAAGGTTGAGCGGCTTTGGTCATAAAAACAATTTTATACAACAAAAATGATTGAAATAATTTGAATTCCCCTAACATTTTATTTTAATTCTTCCAGACTATCGGGCATATCAGTGGAGGACATATGAATCCAACGGTGACAATTGGTCTCTTGTCTGTTGGAAAGATCAGTATAGTTCGGGCGGCTTTGTACATTGCTGTGCAATGCGTTGGAGCCATCGCCGGATCTTGCTGCTTGAAGGCTCTGCTTCCTCTGTCGATGCAAGGAGGACTGGGCCACACGAAACTTGCTCCAGACGTAGAACCATTGCAGGGACTTGGTATTGAATTCTTCCTCGGCTTCCTCTTGATGATCTCCATCTTTGGAATCATCGACGACAACAAAGCAGAAGTCAAATACACGGGAGCCTTCTCCATCGGCTGCACAGTCGCATTGGCTCATTTTGCTGGCATCAAATTTACAGGAGCCAGTGTCAACGGTGCTCGAACTCTAGGCTCAGCAGTAGCCACTGGATATTATGACAATCTCTGGGTAAGAATTTTTTTTTATTAATTGTCAAGACTATAAATAGACCAACTTTAATAATGTTTTAATAAATTGCAAAAGATAAGAATCCAGTAAATTTTGTTTAGATGAAGTGTGGATAACTCTTTAGTTAATTCTGATTTGATCATAATTATAATACAATAGTAATAATTTTCCGCAGTTTCTCATAGAGGAATAAGTAATAAAAGCTCTCCTATAAAGTTTAAAACATAAAAGTATAATATTTATTTCTAATTATCAATTTAATTAATTCGGTTTACCCAAGATTCGGTCCTAAGCCCCTAATACGTTACCAAGAGACGAAAATAAAAATTCATGGTAAAATGACCCTTTACTGATATCAAATTCCCGATATGCGGTCAGATGAAGTTGTAATCAAAAACGTAATAATGATGTTTTTGATGTTAACTCACAATGCGAGAAGTTGTCAAGTGACGTAATAATTTTGCACATACACCTACGAGAAAAATAATAGGACACCTATCACAATTTCACTTTGATCTCAATTTTGACAGTACCGCTGTTATTTATTGATAATTTCTTATGTATTCAGATATCAGACATATCAATTAACAAAAATACATACCATCTTTTGTAACTTAAGGCTTTATACCAATATAATCAAGGTAAAACTAAAAATTGTGAAAGGAGACAGGTGTCCTATAATTTTTCTCGTAGGTGTATGACCGTGCATCATCGGGAATGATCTACCATTTTGTTATTTTATAGATAATAACTTACCGTTACTACTATTTTTAAACAATGTTTACCTTTCATATTCAGCAGATAAGATCAAGATCAATTGCATTTTTTATTCTAAAATAAATTTGGTGTGTATTAGCATCTTACATTATTTGGCCACAAGAAATAACAATAAATAAAAATTAATAAAAACTTACCTTTTCTTCTCGGAATTCTCTCAAATAAATTATCCAGATCATCCAAATTAAAATGGTGTCATTCTATTCCATTTTGGCATCATGGTTTTATTACCAAATTTCTTTTATTGGTCTTTGAAAAATGCAGTTTTTGTGGTTGCCATTCAAGGTTATGACCAATATATTATTTTCAGTTTTAATTTATTTCAAACCGAAAGTGTGTGAACGGATCTCACACATGGTTTATTTTAGAATATGTGACCTAATTTACCTCGCAATATAAATTTGTGGTTTTCATACAAAATTCTTTTAATAATTTGGTCAGGAACGACTTTTCAAGGTAATAAATTATATAATATAATTGCAATATAACATTATTACATAATCTTCAGTTTTAAATAAGGAAGAAAAAATGACGTCACTACAACAATAGTAATCAAAATCAATAAAACCTTTCTGTTTAAACTATTAAATATATAAAAATTCTATTCAAAGCCAATGAACTCAATAAATGCGATGAGGTGAGCTCAGATCTGATGCATTGATTGCGTAAGAGTGCTTTCATATGAATAAAAAGAATCTGATCTCATTTACGTATAAAACCTAATTTGTAAATGGTGTTGATTCCACCAAAAGTGATAGAAAAAGGTCACTTGAAAATTATACGAAATTTAAGATGCATTATTATAGGGTTGTGTTACCGGTACCTATTCTTCAAAATACTTATCAAGAATCTCCTAATAGAAGTAAGAATTTACAATAATTTTAATACTATCATAAGTAAAATTATCAATGAATCTTAGAACTCAATCATTATATTATCTAATGTTCCTATCATTTAATTGCATGTAACAGAGTGATTGCAATTTATGTCAACTGTGTATATTTTTAATTCAAAAGTGACATAACTTTGTTTTGCTGAATTTTAAACAGTCGGCGAGACGTATTTGGTTTTGTCGCTGACCACGAAATCGCATTGAAAATGAATTGCAATTACAACTTGTATGACTTCGCGACTCGAATTTAATTTATTGCACTATTGACATTGAGCTTTATTTTTTTTCTTATGGATATTTTCTCATTGCAATTCCAGGTGTATTGGATCGGACCATCTTTGGGAGCCATTTGTGCAGCGCTGCTCTACACCCAGGCCTTCATGGCCCCAGAGGCCGAGTACACGCCTCCCTCGGAGCAGTACAGGACCAACGCCGATGAGAAGGAGATGACCCGATTGGAGAGCAAACGGGACATGGCTTAATTTTAATTGTGGAGTCGATCGAAGGAGGAGATTTTATCAGAGAGAACAACTGCCATCTAAACCCGTCTATCTACCTTAAATCTTAATCTGTCTGTCTTCAGTTAATCGCTATTTATATACACGTATTTCATAGATCTGAGCAATTTATGGCCTATTTTTGGTAGGCGAAAACAATTTGCTGTTCGTTTTATTATTATATTGTAATCGTAAAGACAAATAAAGTTAGGATTATGTTTTAATTTAAACAAGTTTGTTTTTGTGTACTTTCTAAAGACTCGTCCATGATACAATTATTATCAGTACTACCATTATCGGGCTAATTTTGTAATAATGACATTGAAATGAATATAATTTGAATCTAAATTTGGAATTCATATTTCATATAATGAGGATTGTCCTGATTTTACCGAAGAAATGTTCAAGGACGTAAAGTATTTACGGAAAATTCAATGAATTTAAAGAAGCATTATTTTATTGTGCAAATGAAATTTATATTTATTGTTATTAATTATATTTCAATGGACATCTTAATTTTACCGACAATTTAGGATTTAATTCTAAAAATCATTAATTTTTAATAAAATAGTATACAGTTTTCTCAGTCAATTCAAATTATTAATTAAAATTGTACAACTTTATATACAAGCCGTTATAACGGTCAAATAATACCCGAAACTATTTAAATGGAAACCGTTGTAACTGCAAAAATTTGAAAATGCAAAAAAGCTGAATCTTCAAATTTACACACAGTATATCTCTTTACAGATTACAACTTTAGGTAAAAGCAGATTTGCAAATAGTTAAATCAATTTTGCAAAATTGCGAGAAAAAAATTAAAAACCGCATATGCTGAATGGGTCAGCGTTATAGCCGCTCCCCCTTTTCTCCGTTATGGAGCATTATATAAACAATCTATTGATGGGGGTAGTTAGACAATCCGAAATATATCCAGAATTGGTCCACAGTAGCTCAAATTGAAAGTCTAAAAACCCTGATTTTGAAATATGAAAAAATAGTATAAAAATTATATAGTTCAAATAAAGTAATGATGGCTATTGACAACTGGGCTTATTATACATTGTGGGTTATAATTGAAATTTTACTTAATAAGAACAATTTTATATTTTTTAATTTGAGTTGACATTATTTAAGAAATTTTAATGATAAAATTCATTAATAAACTTTCCTAAAATTATTTTGCTTCTGCACAAAGCTTAGTACCCAAACCTGTAGATAATGATTCTTCAAGTCTCATTGCTCTTACTAAGGAACTAATAAATATTTACCGTTACACTGTTATTTATTAATTATTAAATTTTATAAATGTTATTTCTTATTATATTTACAAATCAAATTATAACTTTTCGATGGAAGATTGTAATGAATGTTTTAAAAAAAGTTATTTTAAAAACAATAAACTTCATACTTTATATTTTTTTATTGGTTTCATAATTAGTTATGGCTGAGTAATTTAAAATGATTAATCCGAAAATTTCGGGATTTCCAAAAAACGCAAAATCATATATATGAGTCTAAATGGAACAGCAATGGCCTTGTTTAAATGTTGTAAGAAAAGAGAAAATTCATCATTAAAAATTATCAAAAGAAATAATTCCAAATAATAATAATATGAATATTTTTTTTCATGCCCTTTTCACCAATCGCTTACAAAACTGTATGTCATTTAACTATCGATTACTCTCTGTGAGACTCAAAGTCAATTATGTCAAGACTAAGAGGGAACTTGCTTCCATCTTGTTGTCATGTCAATATAACCGGATATAATTTCCAAAAAATCGGCCAAAACAGGTCATACTATCCAGATGGTCATTATAAACGTTTTATTATATCATTCTATTTTGTAATACTCTTTACGTGTAAACTAAACTTTGCTTTATAATTCGTCATAATAATTGATAAGTCGAGTCAAATGAAACGGATTCTACTGTATACTCAAAAACTATGCGAGCAATTCGAATTCAACTCATTTTAACTCATTTCAGTTCTACATAGTATTTAGGATTATGCAATTAATTTTGATTTAATTGGAATTGGTGGAAGTTATTAAAACAAATCCAGTTAAGAATTTTTTGCAATTCCGTATCTAAAATTCCACATTTTCCATCAATCTCAGTACGTGAAATTCTAGTTCACAAAACGATTGAAAAAAGTAACTTTTATCATTGTTTTGAAAGACAAAAGACTATCCATTTATAATTCCAAACAGAATTTTCTAATTTAATTTGTTTTAATAGCTTCTATCAATTCAATTTTAATTAATATTGAGCGCAAAATCCTAAATACGGGACCTGTAATGAGTTAAAATGCGTTAAATACGAGTTGCTTGTATTACTTAATTGTTGATGATATTTACACATTTGTAATAAATTTTGAAGTATCGTCAGTAAATCCATCTTATTTTGGAACAGAAATCGGTAATTACATTGAATTTTTATAAAAAATAATTTGGTAAAAATAAAGAAACTTTGAATTTTTCCATTTTATTTCGTAGATGTTTTGACACAAAGAATTTTTCACTGATAAAATATTCTCTTTTTGCACTTTATTCAGTTTATGATAATTTAATCGTCAAAATCATAGTGAAATTCCTTTGGCTTTGAATTTCTATTTCAAGATAAATTTTCAAGTAAAGTAGCCATAAATTAAGAATTGACGTTTCATACCAAATTTTTAATTGTGATTTGCAAAATAAGTATTATGTCACATGTCATATGGAACTGGTTTCTTTATTATTCGTGAAATTTTTAGACTCCTTCGTCATTTAAAAAAATATTACTCATAATAAAAAAAACCTTCATTTCCCACATTCCTAACATAAATGTAGGATTGGTATACTTCGAGCGCAGCGAGAATAAGTTGTGAAAGCTTATTGTGAACGACGAAAAGTGAAGTTGTGTAAAGAAGAAGATCTTTATATTTTTATCAAATAAAGACGGATTTAACTGATGCAACTGGTTTTAGTCACTATATCCCACTGTCATTTCTACATAAATAACTATGTTGATCTGTTAAATAAATCGATAAAGTTAAATATTTTATAACATTTCATTTTAAAAACAATGAAAAAATCCTTCTTTAAATCCTTTTGTAAACTTGAATCTCATCTACTGAAATTGATGAAAAAAGAGGCACTTTACATACGGAATACAGAATTGTCAAAATGAACTTTACTACTGATACATTATAAGTTTTTATTTACTAGAAATATTGTAGTTTAAACAATAAATTATTCAATTAATATTTTCTAAATGAAATAAACTATATTCCATATGAAAAAGGTTATAGTAGTTAATATATAATAAAGGATACAAAATAAATAAATTCAAATAACTAAAAAAACCTAAAAAATGAAAATAACTATAAATAAATTTGTATATTTAAACTTATAATTTAAAAATTCATAATTTTTATTAAATAAAAAAACTTTATATATTGGTACCTGACATTTTTTAAATCAAAAATTTTAACGGCTTTTTAATGTTGTAGAATGATTTGAAAAGGGGTTTTACTGTAAATACTTTTCTTCTGTATTTTGAATTTTTTTACAAATATTTTTTTTAAATAAAAAATTAGGAATAAAAAACACAGGTTGTTTTCATTAAATAATTTCTTTATTGATGTTTTCAGTTTGTTCTGATACCATTTTCAAAAACAATTTTTACACACTTTTGAATCTGATTTTTATATAATAAAAATTTGTATTTTTCGTGAATTGGAATTGATTTTGCATCTCCAGATTGGTAGTTGATAATAGTTTGTTTTCCTTTTTTTTTAATAATGATTTATCAGATGTTTTATATTTAATAATAATAGTATTAATACAATAAATAACAATGGGTGATTATTGAATATTAGTTTTTTCTCTTCATCTTCATTTCTTTCAGTTGTCTTAAATGCTAAATTAGTTTGCCATTAAATCTCGCACGTTCTTCTCTCGTCTGCACACTTGCTACGGGTGTTGTGTGGCTTATTATTTAACAGGTAGGTCAATGGTGGAATGGTGGAGGAGGCCATTTTAACACTACTCTAAATTGTCATCTAAGTTTTATCTCGTGTGGCGGCGATTGTCAATTAGATGAATGATCTCTAATCAAACCGTTCTCTATATATGATTTTCTGTTTCTTCTTCACCTTATTCTCATTATATGTATATATTTTGTTATCAGTATAATATATAAATGTCAACAATTTGCCTTATCCAGTTAGTATGTATATATTTGTAAATTTACTAATTTTATCTTAATTTTTTTATTGGTTTTTTTCATTTCTTTTTTTCTTGTTTTTTGTTTAAAATTTTAACAAACTTTTCTTCTTCTTACTTGTCTGGTGATGTTACATCGGTGTTTATCGTCACTGTCTTCTGCTCTAAGCATGTTTAATTACTTGGTTTTATTATGTGTCACAGAACCGCAAGTCTCTTCCGTTCTAATTAGAATTTTATTGCTCTATATGGGCTGAGATAATCGATTTTATTATTTTCAGGTCGTGTGAAGGGATTTAAGTGAGTTGCTCGGAAAGTATGCGATGGGTTTTTGGTTGAAGAACAAGTCCTTGGGGAGGAGAATTCTTTAGTCAGAGGTTTATATAATTATAATACTAAATACATAACAGCTTGAAATCTTTAATCATCACTATAATAATAAATCTGTTCATCTTTTTGGTTTGTTTTAATATTTTAACATCACACCGATTGTTTTTTCTCCTTTTTTATTAGATTTTGAATCTCTCCTTTTCTCTGCCTCCTTTTTTCTCTATTAAATGTACTAATGTCGTTGTCTCTTTTATTAGTGTTGTTTTAGTCCTTAGCGTATTACATATTTGAATTGTTTAATAAATGTCTAAAGTTACGTTTATAAATTGTAAAAACAGTTCTTTTTTATAATATTTTCATATTCCATTTAATACAAAAACAAAGTCAGTGGGTTTTGGCTTTGGTGTGGACTTAATCCCAAACGATTCCAAACTCCAAAAATAGACAATCTCTCTTTCACTTTCTACAAAACAAATAAATGGAGCCGCATTCAAATAAATTGATTTACTTGACAGTGAATTGAGATTTACTCGTCTTGAGTCCTTTTACGTGTTTTTGTGTCTTCATCTCCTTGCGCTTTGTCTTTTATTTTTCGATTTATTTTTTTTCGGTTTAAAAGGAAGGCGTCAAAAGTGCTTGATTTGAATTATTTTCGTCGTGCTCGCGCGCGCCAAATGGGATTAAGGAACAAAAGATTTGACTCAGATTCAGATTGAGATTAAGAAGATGAAGGTGGTTTCTTTTGTAGGAGCTTCGATCCATCTTGAGGTAGTCTACCAAAACCGCTATGATTTTAATTGTTATCAGAGTTATCAAGTCTCCAAAATGATATTCTCAGTTGGTGAGTGTGTGTGTCTTTGCGAAAAGTGCGAATTTAATTTTACGCCACAACCACACACTTACACGCACGCACATTGACAATTTCACATTTTTTTTGTTTAAAGTGCATTTGAATTTGGCTTCTTAACCTAACAACGTTTTACACAGGGGTTCTTCTTCACTTGTCTTTGTCCTTTTCTGTTTTTTTATCTACAAAGCGAACCGTACAAATGAAATTAGTCCTTTTAGCCGGTAATTTCCTTCACATTGGATCACAATGGGTGCAAATACTTAAAAATATTACAAAGTCTGACTATATAGCGCGCATAATTAACAAATGCTGTATAGTGTGGATGGCACTAAAATATTGCAGCTTTTTAAATGAACGATTCACCTCAATTTGGATTAATAATAAATGATTTTATATGTGGATTTAATTTTGAATCAACTTTGGTTTAATTATATATATAAAAAAAAGTAATTAAGCAACTTTTAATATAACACATCTTCTTATTATTCTAAAAACCCTATTGATGCCTTATCCTGATTTTACTCTTCAGCACACACACAATACGAATAGCTATAAACAGAAACGGATCGGGTGCCTAAGAAAACCGAATTTCAAAAGGAATTTAGCTTATTCAAGCCTGTATATTCATTCTATAAGAACTCCATTTAACCTAGATTAATTATATACCCTATCAAAAGATTGCTTTTACTGTGTATTTTTTTATCTCGTTTTAGCTGCTATTATATACTCATTTTTTTCTCCTAAACAAATTTTCTGTATTATATATTCTCTATACAACGGGATTTAGAAGGGCTAAAGTTTGAGAGGGTGGGGGAGTTGTCTTTCATTAGAAATAGCGATTTTGTTCTACAATAATGTCGAATCTACAACAGGATTACAAACGCATTTACAGTCCATTTTCGGAGATGATGGCAGATAATGATTGTATGTTTTCCCTTTTTAAATTTAACTTGAAACCGAGCCATTTTAGAGCCTTTTTGAGTAATCTATTTTCGTCTGTCCTCATTGCATAAAGTGTTGAACATGTGTTTTAATGTGAAATTGAAATGTCATTTAGCTACGATTGTGTTTTTGTCTCTCTCCTCCTCTTCTTCTTCTTCTGCTGCTTATCAATTCGTTTGGGATCCATGTAAAACGTCTTGGTTTTAATCTGCGAATTACCATTTAAATTAAATTTAAATTGCACAAGGCCATTGACTATGCCGTTTTTCGCGTCTCCTCGCGATAATTTTGCGCCTTGGCAATCTATTTTTTTTATACTCTCCTCATTTCTCGCTTATTCCTCGCGCGCGCTCGGCACCACCTTTTTAACATAATTTTCTCCGCGCGCGCGAATTGAATAGTTACATGGATGTTGCTGAATTGTAATTATGGTGTCGACAAATGAAATAATTATGTACACATTGTCCAATTTGTGTGCTCGTTTTTTTCTTTGTAGGAAAGGAGGAAAATATTTATTTCAACCCCAAAAAGTAACTTTTGTAGTGTGTTTTTTTAGGATTTTATTTTTGGGGCTTTTTGGTTGAAGAGAAAGATAACTGAAGGCGTTCTAATTTCCTTTGAAAAATGAATTGCGTGCTAATTGAAGGCGTTTTTTGAAGAATATTAATGACTCTCTTTACATAAAAATAATTTATTTTTGGTTCTAGCAAAAACAGTGCGGAAAGCTTTAATTTATTATGATATGTTTTTAATTGTTTCAATTTTTAATGGAACATGAATTCTTTATGCCCATTACGGAAAATACTTTATGATAATTTCTTAATTACTTTTGTGAAACTAATAAAATTTAGGCCTTTCAAACACATCCACGAGTTTAATTTCAATTTGTATTTTATGCAAATTAAACGAGGTTTTAGTATTATTACGTTCTAGGGACTATTATTATTGAGAATAAAACAGCAAAATGGCCATTTATATAATTTTATAACATTCTTCATGATTATTTCAAATAATGTTTTCGAATCAAGAAAAAAAATTTTTCTGATTATTGCACTTAAGATATCATGATGGTCAGGCGCCTCCACTGATCCAACCAATTTACTTTGAATGGTTTTTATTTAATACGTTGAAATGAAATTTATTTTATTAATTGTAAAATAATTAATAGGTTTTATTTTATGTGAAGAGAGTTATTGTTATAATTGAAAAAGATAAATAATATTGACTTGCCTGATGCAGACTGTATAAAGATGTTTAATTTGTTGTGACTTGAGGGAGATAATGTGGAGTAAAGTGTCATGTCAGTGTGCGATTGTGTGCGATTTTGTTCCATCCAAACTCCAAAGTCATTTTGCATTAGAATGTTGTTCACATGACCAAAGCACATTTATAGACACTGATAAATAGTACAGATAAATCCATTTACTGCAAATGCGGATATAAATAGATTGAGAACATGAAAAGACATTGATTTGCTCAGGTATTTACACAGAATTAGAGTCTGAAAAGACTTACCTTTACGTGTCCTCACAGCGTTCCCCAGTAAAGTGTGTATAAGAAGTAGTAGTAACATTGAGTTTGAAGATTGATCATCAGCATTACCCTAAATACAAACCGAATGCAAAATGCACGTAGAGAAAATACACTTATTTACATTCACATCGAGAAATGCAATCTCTGATTTGAAAATTGGTGTTTATGTACATTGATAAAAGAAGACACCTACAAAAACTGTAAAAGAGAGAGAGATAAGGACATAAAGCGCAGAGTTAAAAAGTAACTTTACACGGAAAGTATGAACAAAACTCTTTGAAATTAATTATAGAAAAACTGAAAAACATCGAAAAGAGAAAGTTCTAAACATTCAGTTTCATATAATATATATTTTATTCATATAACTTGATACATTCTCTTCCGGAAAATTATTATAGTAATGATTAAAGTTGAAGTTGTGGTGTTTTGGTGGTTGTTTGTTTCTGATGGCTGTTTAGAATGGATTGTGTTCTGTTTCATGTCCACGAAGAATGATGATTGATATTTTTGTTCTAAGAACCGAGTAATAAGAATCGTGTCTCCTTTTCTTGCCTACAAAAAAGCCTCCTAATTTCCTCTGATTAATCACCCGGGGACAGAAGCTTTTCCAAAAAGCAAAAAACACCGTTCTCATTATGATTTTGGGGCTGGGTGGGGGAGGCGTTGTTTGGGCGACTCAAGGGGTTAACAATTAGGTTAAGAGCGCAGAAATTGCTATTAAATTGCATCACTACCACAAAAAATAATTGTTAATATTATAATATAATAACAACAATCACCATTATCATCATCAAAATGATCTTCGCCTAAAATCGTCTCGTCTCGCCTTTATGACTAATCATAATACAATATAACATTAATTATTGTTTGCATCATTATTGTATTCATTATTTTGT
This sequence comes from Clogmia albipunctata, assembly GCA_001014945.1. Lineage (NCBI taxonomy): Eukaryota > Metazoa > Arthropoda > Insecta > Diptera > Psychodidae > Clogmia > Clogmia albipunctata. Next base: position 71,850 of record JXOV01016540.1, on the reverse strand, counting down.
TTACTTTTTTTTATCCGTGCCATTGTCTTTCCTTTTCGTCTATTTCCTTATATATTTTTTATTTATTTTTCTGTTTCTATTCGTGTTATAATGTGTCTTAGTTTGCAAATTTACTTTGCCGCGCGCGACCGCAATAATTATTTTTTTTCCCTAAACAATTGTGTGTTTCCACTTTTTTTTCTTCTTCTTTATAACAGGCTCCATTGCGATGATATTTGATCGCACTATTTTAGAAATTAGAGCTTGAACTTGTTTCCGTTCTATGTATATGCTGACTACATATTATATATTTATAAATATATAATCTAGATATTAGTTTGAAATAACGAAGCAGTCTGTATGTGGGTGTGTAAGGTTCAAGTTTGAAACTAGGGAGAGGAACTGTTGAAGCAGCTCTAACACTTAAAATATATCTCAAGGGTGTAATTGTAGAAGCGATAACATTTGCAACAATAATAAACTGGGGGAAGAGAGAGAAAGCGCAGATTTTTTATTACTGGAATCTTTAAACTGCGATTAATTTGTAGATAATAGCTTTATGCGTCCGTTCTTTTCAGTAGTTTAATCAATTTTAACTCCTTTCCTCTCCTACACACACACAACTCTTTATTGAAACATAAACTTAACAAATAGCTCTTCGCAAAGTCATAACAGAATAATAATTAAGTTATAATCAACATTTTTATTATCGTTATTTAGTTGTGAACTATAAATGAACTGTATATGAATGGAGTGAATAATGATAATGACCATAAATGTCAATTGGTTTCTATTAATAATAGCCCTATACATGTGTTTATTTTAGGGACAATGGGGAAATTGATAAAGTAAAATAATTGACACACATTTATGAATAGTAGTAGTAAATAGGTAATATAATAACTTGAATGTTTACAGACTGAATGGAACAGTTAAGTACGAATGGCCACAGTTCAGAGTAGAAAGTCCTGATTTGATGACAATGATAGCGTTTTGGTTTTCATCGATCAGACATGTTTATAACTTTGATGTGTTATAATTATGGAACAGTGAGCAAATTAGTTGTTATAACAATCGATTCATGCTAATTATTAGAATTTCTGTCCATTATAGGAGTATTCTCTGTTCTCGAACGAGATAGTCTTTGCCACATTGAACCAGAATTGAAAACTTTTGGCGAAAATGGGATGCAATTTATATTAATGTCATAAAAAGCCGGATGTAAAAACTTTATTTTCGCCTCCAACTAATTGGAATCAGTGACAATGCACACTCTTGTCCCCCAACTTTTTGGCAAAAGTGTCTTTGAATTCTGGTCCAGTGCGGAACTTCCGAGGGCATCCCATCACACAATACACATCAAATGTACTGTACGTTGTGAAATGTATATCAGTTTTTCAAATCACACACAAAACCGTATTCCAGAACGAGGCATGTATAGTCTTTTTTTCCGGGCTGTAGAACTTTAACTATTTAGTTGTATGCAGTACCTGGGCACAAATTATGTTCATGCTTAGCAAAAGTTTCTCTTACAATGTGTCGTCCAAAGAGTATAGTATATTGTGTGTAACTGTACATTTATAAAGATACATCTAACAACAGAGAGCGAACAAAACACATTGAGATTTGTCAAAAGTTCAGACAGTATTTTTTTTTACTCTGCTTTAAACTTGTTCATTCCCATTTTTAGAACGGTGTCTCGTGTACAACAGATATAGATACAGGTTTTAACATGTGTCCCACAAATACGCTGACGTATGATGTTCGTGTCCTTGTTGTTGTTGCTGGCTGCTGATGTTCTGGTTGGTTGAGGCACTGGTTACATCCTGTTTCCCTGTTGTTATCATCCCCCTCCCAACTCTGATGACTTGTCGGCTCAGCGTATTTGAGGTTTCGGGTTGTTGGCAGAGAAGATTTTTAGCAGAGAGAGAGTAGTAGAGTGGTGAATTGTTGAAGAATAAAAAGCACAAAGTTGAAAATCAAAAATGAATCATGCAGTGTACACACACATAGATACTTATATATATTTCAACAGATAAATCTGTCGGTTTGCAATTAGAGTGTGAGATAGAGGTATAAATAGAGAGAGAGATACACATATTGAAAAGAGCTATCATTCCACAGCAGCAGAGCGCTTTAAATAGTTTTTGTAGTACTTTTATCCCTTTGATGTTCGAATGCAGTTTACGATTAAAGTAACATTGACATATATATATATCTATATACACATAGAGATAATTGCAAGGGGTAGTGGTGGTGGTGGCGGCGAAGAAAACTTTCTGTTATTAAAATCCATGTGCAAACCACAAACCCCTTTGTTCTTTCGGCTCGAAAACTATTAGAGCATAACGCGATTTGTTCTTCTGTAAAGTTGCTGGGTGTGTGTGTTCTGGTGAAAGAGGCTCATAAACCAGGTGTAGGCTTATTTTAAAAGCACATTTAATGTGGCTCTCCTGTTCTTCCTTTTCTTTCGTTTTGGTTGGTGGAATTTGGATGAGAACAAAACTGTCCTTATTTACATGTGGCTTGATTTTCGTGTTGTATGTGTGTTTTGTATTTTATTGATGTTTTTCTTTTACTTCCTTTTTTGTTCTGTTATCGAAATACAAAATAGGGGATCGATTAAAGTCGATTTTACATCCACATAGAGTTTGCTCCTTAACATTTTTACACACATTCACACAAACACGATCATACTCACAATAGAGTAGCGAGTAGGAAAATATGGTGGCGGTGGCCTTTCTGATAGTGGGTAGAGATAAGATAAGGACTGTTTGGAGTAGAGTAGATAGATGAAGAAAAGTTGGGGTAAAAGAAGGAGGCGACTCATGCAAAAACTCAATTAATCAATCTGAAAGGGTTAAACTGAACCGCATTTTGAGAGTCAGCAGCGCGCAGTGTCGGGGGTTCAGTGGCGCTATTTTGGGCTCTCTTGAACACAATTTAAAAAATGGGAAATTGATAGATGTGTACAACAACAACAATTCGCCGTCCTTTTCCTTTAAGTCTTATGGTTTTATTTTCTACCCATTATGTATGTGTTTTTTTTCTTCATAATAGCTCTATAAAATGCGGAAAATCGTCACTGGCTGTCGTCTCTGCCACCACAGTTAATACGCTTCGAGGTTTATTTTCCATTATATCAAATAATAGGTTTATTTTCCCAACCAACAACAAAAAATGAATCATTTTTTTAGTTTCTCTTCTTCAATGTTAAAATCGTCACACACAAAAACTGATTCCTTGCCATTTGGTTTTGGTTTTTTTTATACATATCACAAGTGCTTATAAAGCAAATTGTATCTTTTTGATAGTTTGACGATCCCCAATCCTCTAATTTTCGTGTCCTGTCTTCTATAATACACATGTGTTGGTGTCATGTTAATGTGTTTTTGTGTGTTCATGAATACATCTGCTCTATCTCTGTCGATCTCTGGTCAATGCCTCGCGCGCTGGTCTCCACTCCCAAAACTCCCTCTTCTAATGATGCATTTTCAGTGTCTGTCGATGATGGCCTTTGTCTTCGTCTGTATTGATTCGTGTTGTGCTTGTGTTTTTTAGTTTCTGTTTTAGTACTGTTAAGTTCGATGATGCCCCATTCTGGGGTCAGTTATTCGCTTCAGGAGGACGACTCGAGGGCCTGCTCTTTATTATCCACTCAGTTATTGTTTCACGGTTGCCATTCGAGTCAGTATCACTACTACATTTGCATAATAATTTAATATTGTATATATAACTTGTCCTTTATATATTTTAGTGTCTTATTTTTAGTAGCTCTACGGTATTCTCCATTTAGCATTTCCTCGATTTTCTCGATTATCATTTAATTATTAAGTTATAATTAAAACCATTCTTGTTTTTTTTTTACTTCTTCATTGGGGTAATCATCAACAACAAAACAAAGGGTCCTTAGGGATATATAGTAGATGTAGTATTTTTTAGTAGAAGGTAGTAGGGTGGATAATAATCGTAGCCATAATTAATAATAATAATTAATTCATAATACAGTAAACCGTTTCGTTTATAGTTCTATATATTTTTTTATCTCTCTGTATGTGTATGTTTTTTTCTTTCTTTTTTTTGTTTTGTTTAATAATTTGCAAACACTTGGGTAGCATATCACTGCATGACACATTTGCTTTCTATTTGTGATTTTAATTCGCTCACTTGTGTCTCTATTGAATTTTTTAGTTCTGCAATGGAAAAGAGAAAAAGACAAAGAAATATGATGAATTTCAAGAAAGAAAAAGGGAGGCGGCTGGTATCTATTTATATAACGGGGATAAAAAATTAAAAAGTCAAAAGCTCTCTTTGAACTCTAGTCTATAATCAGATAAATTATTTAAAAAGAGTGCACATAAATTATAGTGAAATGGGAATATAAATTCTGCTTTTATTAGTCACTGGCTTTTACTGAGCTTGATGCACATTCCATATTGCAGATGTGGAACTGAACTGAATTTAGGTGATTGATGTTAAAATAATTTGTGCTAAATTATGCAAAAACTATTCTGTGAAATAAGCAGACTAAATTAAGTGCAATTATTATTCCAAACCAAACACAAAACCTGGTTGCCTTTTTGGCTAAGAAAAACGCTATATTCCAATTGGCAATAACTAGTAAAATTGGTGGCGGTTAATGTGAAATGTAAATTAATTATTTCTGGATGCAAGCAGACAGAGGTCGTACCCAAATGACGGTGACATGACAGTCATGTAATTTGGAGTGACATTTATAACAAAATGTATGATTTATTTGTCTATAAATAGGGTAAATTCAATTGATGTGAATATAATTATTTCGATATATCGGAATATAATTAATTGGCCAAATGGAATATCAATATTTGTACTGGAGACGTAAATCAATAATTTACTGCCGTGACAGCTGGGCTATCTCATATTTAGTTATGCATTAGGATAATTAGTTTAAAGGGATTTCATTTCGGATTCATGCACTGCCATTGTCAATTTGCCAATTGGCTGCTAAATGGATATCTTTGGCCTTAATCAACTAAACACCATTATTGATTAACGGCCTGATTAAAGCCACAGATTCCGTAAATTAATTACTCTGATACGTGATCTTATAATTCTAGACGTTTGTGGCTATCCTATTATTATTACTATTACTGTTACTGCTGCAAAATCCTGAAATGTTCTGGGAAAACTTTTAAAATATGGGGAATCACGTCTGATATCCAATTATCGAAACTTCGCCATAGATTGGACAATAAATAACACAAACCCATAAAGCTGGAACATGCGAATCGTGGGGTATTAATCATGAGATCACGAAATCCAATGTAAAACGCGTAACTATTGTTTATTTATAATGCATACGCGTGATGCACATGATTTATATAAATCGTGCCCCATCAATTTTACTTTAATAATGGGACAAGATTAAACATAATCGTTGTTTTATATGGATATTTAAAAAAAAATATTACTGTATATTAATTGCAACTGTTAAAATAACAAATTTACATTACATTTTTTCATATTAATAATTATTTCGAGATTTTAATTAATTACTTAACCATCAGATATTGCACAGGACACTGAACAATTAATCGAAACGGACAGTTAACAACAAAAAAATGACTAAAACAAATGGTTTTCCAAAAGGAAGACGACTCCTTAGCAAAAATTTAAATAATAAATGAATTTTTTTCGCGAAACAACATCCTGAAATGCTTTCCCTTAAAATTGAACAAATTCTTTAAATGCCGCAAAAATTACTTCTTCTGGAACGATCTAATTGGATGGCGGCAAGGAATTGAATTAAAGGCCTGTGGTAATTGATTTTTATTATCACTGATAAGGTTTGCCGTTTTACGGTCCTTCATGAACAATAACAATGAGAGATAGAGAGCGCGTATGAAAAGAAGGTATTATTTTTATGGCGAATAATTTTATCGACATAATTCCTTATTGCCGTTCGCCGCGCGCGCCTCACACAATCGGGGAGACCATTTAGCACGCGCCCCAATTTCACCGGGGCCACTTTCGCCAAAGATAAGGGCCAAATTAAACAACAACAGCCACCACGAGAACAACAGAAAAATCTCTTTACCTTTACGTCTCTCGGGCGCGCGAATAGCATATAATTTTTTAAACAAATAACCGAAACTGAGTCGAAAAGGAAGCGGATGGTGGTGGGTCCTGGTTTTTATTGTGTTTGTGTGACATTATAAAAAGCGATAAAGTGACAGAATAACAGTGTTGTGGGCGAACGTGAGGGGTAAAATTTGACGATTCCCTCTCTCTTCCTGGAGCCACGAAATTTGATATTCGAGAGAGATCAGTGACTGGTAAATAATGTTATTAAATATGAGCATTAAAAGTAAAATCCTTGACAGTATTTTTTTTCCGTTATCTAAAGCCTATAACAAAATTTTAGAAAAGTACTTCCATATGTTGGCAGAGTTTTCTGTTTTGGCGAAAGTGGGGGGCTGGTACATAACAAACAAAAAAGAAATTGAAAGGACCGGAAAGTAAGCATTTTTCCTCCTTGATGTATGTTCTCAGCTCGTCAAACAAAGACACACATCCATACATCAACTTATTTGACGTTATTGTTCTTCTTTTTTCGGCCCTTCCTTCTCCCCCTCCTCTTCCTATTCCCTGTTCGTTCTGTGTGACAAGAAGTGTTTCGTTTTATTTGAGCCGATAAACTCACATATCCGCCCTTTGTGATTCCCCCCAAACCAACCCCAGTCCCCCCAAGCCAGTCAGCCAGTTATCATGCCTCAGTAACACTGTGACTTTATTTTGGTCACCGATTTTCACATTAATTTACTGTCTTTGTTGCTGCTGTTGTTGTTTTTATTGTAGATGTCATATAGTTAGTTATATTGAAACAAAACACGAGATAAATATTAGATAATATTGACGGTGGATCGTAGAGGGGGAAAGAGCAGAAGAAAAGTGTAATCATAGATTGGGGGCATCATCAAACAATACTACTACTTATAATATAAAAACAATTTTGCTGTTTTATTTATAAACGGAATAAAACTATGAGTATAGTTTTACATAGCCACTTAGTACAGAATAGCGACAATAACATAGAGGAAAACATGTTCAATGTACAAAATATATATTGGAATCTAGTTGGGCATATATATGTATTCAACGTCTGGCTCTGACTACTATCGATATGGCATTACATAAATAAACATTAGATTACAACGGTTCAATGATCGAAGGTATAACCGAATGTTGTTCAGCACAAATTTCAAAGTGCTGTAAATTAAACTGTCAAATAAAATGACATCCATTGTTTCGCACTCGACTATACCTTGGTCGATCAATGCGCCATCACCTTTCCTTTCCATACTCTAAACAGCCAATTTACTTACTTTGCAGTTATTTTAACCAATCTAATATTGTACAGTAGAATTCTCTTACCATAACAAAAAATATAACTGTTATAATATAGTCATTTAATCCTTGAAAATTTTAAGAAGTATTTCATTTATTCTAATACTATATTTTCTATTCATTTATTGAATAATGAGAATAATTATTAGGGGTTGATATGTATCATATACTAATATGCATGAATTATTTTTACGATGTAGTAGTTAATTTCAATAATCAAGATAATAATTTTCTTTTAAATTGTTATTTGAAATATAGCTTTTTAATAAAATGAATCATTTTCCTTTATAATAAAAAAAACTATATTCTATATTTAAACCCAATTAAGATACTTGAGTACTACCATATTTTGATATAATAAGAGATTTTTACTGTAAATATGAAAATAGCAAACACGGCACATAGGGAGAAAGTTTTTGCTACTGCTGTTGTTGTTGTTTGTGATGCACTTTCATATGATTCAATATTTTAAGGAAGCACAATAGAGATTGACTAGGATAACGACGACAATGTCTACGGAACTTTTGATTGAATCTGGTGTTTTGTGTGTTATGATGAAATGGTGTGCTCAAAGGAGTATGAGTGCAGATTTTGGCCCGCTTGAAAGCAGTGCACACACCCAGGAACAAGAAGACGACAGAGGAAATTGTTCCTTTAACAAGGAGTCGTCGATAAGAGGAGGAAGAAAGAGGCTAGATTTTCAAAGAAAAATCGACAAATAACGTTTGGTTTTGGGATGGATGGATTGGTGGCAAAGATTTATCGTGTTCCATGTACGCTTGGCACAAACTTTTCCCGTCATTTTTCAGCCGGAATAGAGGAGGTGGTGGTGCAGCGATGGTGGTGGGCAGAGAAGCGGAGAGAGCCTCAGTCATGGCACGGTGAACAAATAAACGAAGAAAAATGATGTGTGTTTGTCAAAAGTAATTCAATTCGGTTTAAACTTTTTATTTATACGACGGATTTGCCAATGTGAATTTATGCTTTGGTGGCTAAATACGGCCAACACAAAGTTTAAAACGGTTCAAATAAACTTTATTTTTATCCTCTTTCTCTTTTATTTTTGTTAATAATAACCCACGCACATACGCAATGAATTAATGGCAAAAACACAAAACTGATTTCGTATGCATTGCAGAAAATGGATTTAATTGGAACGTTGAAAAATTACAAATGATAAATTTTTTTCGCAATTGATTTCGGCTGAAATAATCGCCAATTTTCCGCTCTGGTTTTTGCCGGGACCCCCATTCAACACACAGCAGCAATGACGTGAGGGATGTTGATTGGTTTCCGCAATTCACAGAGAGTCCCAATTAGGTGTGTGGTGAAAAAATTACACAATGTACAGAAAAAAGCATTCGGGAGAGAGTCGAGCCGGATGATGTCGAATGGTTGGATTGTGAATTGAGTGTACATGAAACGCCACCACAGAGAAAGGAGGAAGGAGGGCACAAAAAAGCTGCAGAAGCTTTTCCTCACATGTGTTTTATCGTTTTGTCTGCATCGCGATTTCGCCTCAATGGACGTCGTATGGGGATTTGGATGTCAAGTTTTTCTCTCTCTCTCCCTTTTTTTAACAAATAGATTTCCTCTGATTGCCAACGTCGAGTGTCTTGAAATGAATACTGCCTGTTGTGCGGCGAGGAATTGTATGAACCAATAAATACATTTCGAGTTCGCAGAATCTAATCCAATTACACTTGACTACATTGATAGCTTGTTGGATACTTTTATTCAATTTATTTCTAATTATCCATGTCTTCGGCTTCCACATTTGAAATTAATCTTTAATTGAATTTAAGTACCGAGAAATTTATTGATTGACATTTATGGAGAAAAATTTCCCTGAATGAACTTCTGCTTCCATTCAATGGATATTCATAAGAAATGTATAGCTTTAAAACATTAAACACACTTAGTAGATTAGTATGAACGAATACTAAACAAGCTTTTAGTTGATAACTTCTAAATTTTGGATTAAAAATAGGCAAAAATTTTATGGAAAATTAAATATTTCCATTATTTAATGACATTTCTCTAGGATAAATATACTTCAGATAATGTCCAAAGTCTTAATTATAAAACCTGTTTCAGACTTGTTTACCTGTCATGTAAGAAGAGTGACAGGAAATTGTTATTTTAATATGAATTAAATTTTAAGTGACAAATACTAAAGAGCTATTAAAGGAGAAACCTCCATATAACTTTAAACGTCCTTTAAACAAATTTTTATGAATTTACTGATGATATAAAATTCCTTCTCTTTAACATTTATAATCATACGTGTCAATCAATATAAATTGCTCGAATCAGAGAAACAGATTTGAATTAAGATTAATCTAGGATCATTATCACGGCGACGACTAGGGCTCAATTAATAATTCAACGAGGTGCAGTCAATCGTCTGCGGATTAAGGGAGCGATAAGACTTCGTCGCTCTACTGCCAATATAATCAAATCCAATTGCCATTTATATGAGGTCATAAAACTGACAATCGTAAAGTAAATCTACTTTGCACGGGCGTCGAATAAAACTGATAACGACCGAATCCAATGTATGGAATCACTATTCATAAACTATTGCTAATGATATTTAAAACAGCATCTAAGAAGTGTGTTTTATTCGGAGGATAAATGTGGAGCCGGAGCAGACGCCTGGTTCGGGTAATGGAGTCAATAATCACATTTTACGAGTCTATTTATTAGTCGATTTACGGCCCTGTGAATGTGTTATTTGCAATGTCGGCATTATAATAATTTAATTTATCTGGATTTCGTATCGTGTTGTAATCTGGGTCTTTTATTTGACTGTTGGATGTGTTTTTGTTTGCATTTTAAACCAATTTACTTGGCAATAGAATCACCATAAAGCCAATTTTTGCCAAATACAAAGACAGTTACAAGTATTGGGATTGTTGCTAAATTCTCTCTCTAACTAATAGCATTGGGGGGATGAAGCTTCTTTGAAACAATAGTTATGTGATCTACAAGAGGTAGAGTATCATGTGAACATGTTTGAAATCCAATCCTTTTAGCCATATTAAAGGTTGTTGTTTCATTTTCAGTTGAATGTGTATTTATGTTTGGTGAGCTCTGATTCCAATTTAGACACATTTATTGAAAATAAAAGACATCTGAAAGAGGTGGAGAGAAGTATATTTAAGAGATGAGGGGTGTGGGGCTTAAATTTGATTTGGAAAATAAAGGCAGTCTGAATGGATGGTGAATGATGTTGTAATGAAGCTAAACTGAGTGTAAAGAAGGCATTTATGATTGTATTTAATCTATTTGCTGAATGCATTTATACGAATATCTGTATTTCGTAGATTCACTTGATTGTAGAACAAATTTGATTAAATTCCCATTCTGAAGCGCTCTCGACGACGATGGGTTGAGGGGATCCAGATTTTATATTTTAAATAAATTCAAACATAACCCCATTTCTCACCCTCAACCGTTTATACCTCGGTTTTTGTACACCTTTCTCTTTCTATTTGGCCTTAATAAATAGGATTTCGTTGAACATTTTATTGCTCCATGGATCTATTTATACGTAGATAGAGATAAATAGTTTGATTTGCATTTGGCTCTCACTGGATTGAATCATGTTATTGGATTATTTTCCATAGACGGAAAAAGTTTTGCTATTTTTTGCACTGCATACAATTGAATTCGATATATAGCAAATATATATATATAAACCTAATGATAGAGTTTCGGAATCAATGATTTGAATGGGTATACGGCTGGCTGATTGGAAAATTGGGATAATCCAATCAGCTGAAACGTTTCATTATTGCTTTGGATTTGCAAATAAATTTCCGCTATATGTCAAAGTGAGGGTTTCGGTGTGTAATTTTTTGGGTGTTTATTAAATTAAACCAATCCGGTTTTCTCCATCCAACAGAAACAGCAAGTGATAGGGCGCTACATCTTTAATTTGTGCAATTTATTTCCATTTCGTCTAGTACAATTTTTGTACGAATTTGCGTGAATGATGGATAGAAGAAGTGGATTCGAAAAATTGCAAATTGAACATGCTTTCCTTTATCCAGGAATATAATCCTGATAAACTACTTTTTCTTTCTGCCTTCCCCAATCACCATTAACATTTGCTAATAATGTAATCCTCTACTTATGGTGCTATTAATTGTTAATATTATTAATATATCTCCTGATTAAATGGAACTGGATTGCGATATAATACCTTTGTCTGAAATTCAATCTATATTAATTGTAACAATACAAAGATAAATTGCGGTTTTAGGCAAAATGCGATTACTAAATCGATTACAAATTCGCTAATCTCTAGCTTGGGTAAATATGCTTATTTTATGAATAATATATTTATGGTTATTAATTCACAACAAACAGCAAGAGCAGTTGGTAGTGGTGAGAGGTGGTGGTGAATGTGTGTCAGGTGAATAAATAATGGGGGTCTCCATCCCCGGATCACCCCTTTTTTCTCTTTATTAAACATCATAATAATTATATATATAATAGAATACACAAACATGATACATATCCAATATTTTTTTTAAATATAAATACTTTGGAATAAATATGGGCTTTCACTTTAAAATTTTGGTTAAATATGCATTTACTGATTTTTCTCATTCTTGTGATTGCGGAAAAGTGATGCTAGCGGACAAGAGGACAAGCCACGATTCAACTTACTTGTAAAATCGTCTAAATCTTCCTGCTCGGCCTCCGCAGCCAGCTCCTCGGGTGTCTTCTTTTTGCGCATCAACGGATTCGGCTCCTCCTGTACCATCTCCACCGGTTCCTCCTTCTTCTTTATGTTATACTGTAAAAAAGAGAAGAACAGGAAGCCAAGCAAACACCGGGTTAGAAGTTTCATTTAATTACACCATCAAATAAATAGGGATTATTATACTATTTTTGTTAAGGAGAGGAAGGAAAATAATCACAATAAAGAAGCGAAATATGAAAGAGCGGATAAAAGTGGCCCTCTAATCACTTGTATGCCTCCATTCGGGTGCTTTGAGATTTTATAGGCGTTGGTGGGAAGGATAATAAAAGCCTTTTGTTGAATAATTGAGGGCTAACATTTTTTTTTTGGTACTGGACGGAATCACAAAACCCATTTCCATAAATAAATGCTTATTTACTTTGGACAACCACTGACTGGACATTCACTCGTCGTTATATTCAGCAGTGTTGTTTGGCGATGGTAACAACAATATTTGCTGACAATTAGGACGAGCCAGAGCCCGCCCATGCTCCTCTCAGACGAGAGCTGCACGTGAATTCTCTGTTGTATATTTGGACAATTTGTTTGCTGGGCACTTTTTCAATGGGCACTGGGCCTTTGTTGCGGAATCACGGATTTTTATCTATATATGATGTGATGATGATTGAAGCACATTGCCCAGCATGAATGTCCCTTAACTCAAATGAGAAAGTCGCAGCGGACAATAAAAGCCACTTGGCCTCCGGGGATATGATTGGACAACCATAGAAATTGGAAATTATTTCCAAAATGGAATTGTTATAGACACAAAACTAGGTTTTATGGTCCAATTGCAACAACTTGATTCAAATAAATATTTGACAAAATAATAAATTTGGCTTTTCATTTTCCGAACAATACAAATTTATACATTTTTCACTAGAATTCTAACGACAAATTGCAGTTGGATTTGTATGGTTTTTATCCCATAAATCGACATTCCATTTATGCTCCCTCAAGGTTTATTTAGTTTTTAAAATATTTAGTGTAATAACTACTATTAGTCTTTAAATAAAATAATTATTCAGAACGATAAAAAAATGAAAAAAATATACCAATAATTACTGATTATAAAATTTTGTATTTGATATTGAATTGGTGCACTAAAAAAAGAATCACATGTCACATACAATTAATCAGAAAGATTAGTCCATTAGTGCAATTAAGTGAATGTTCATTTGTACGATCAACATTGATATAAAAGATTAAATTTCAATTAAAATATATTGACAATGACAAATTAATCGAAATAATACGATTAAATACAAACGTGCAATTAAATTTATTTATCAATGTTAAAAATTATAAATGTGTAAAATTAAATTATAAAATGTAGGTCAAATGAACAAGTTTATATACTACAAATTATATAATTTCCATTTTAATTCCTGTAAGAAAAATTGGGAGCCTAAACCCCGACTAATTAATAGCACCTAGACCTGTTTAAAAAGGATCCAGTCAATCCAACCCGCAGAGGATTAGAAACCACGGCCTCCGAGGCAGTCGAATGCATTACTACTCGGCTATGAGACGGATCTAATAATATAATTTAAGGTTATTTTAAAATATCAAATTTATCGTAATTAGAACCATTCACTTATTTTTAAAAAATAAAGTTTGAAATATTAGAAGGTCTTCCCATATTCGTATTTCACCAGAAATACCATGTCTACAAAAGGTGAATATGAGGCTGTTATTTTCCTTCCACAAAGCACTTGTAAAGAAAATACGAGTAATTCAACACCGAAAGATGGATTTCATTTACATGAATAAAACAATACATTAAGTAATCACAAACCAACAATAATAATTTCGTCTTCAAAAGACAGACCACATCAAAATACTTTACTTGCAGTTATTTCTAAATAGGAAAAAATCCTTTGTTCCAATTACAACATTGTAATTTACCTTTCGGTTACAACTGGCATGGGATAAACGGAGACATAATAATTACATTGTGGTTTGGAATGCATTTGATATGTAATCAAAAGTGAGACTTTATGAAACCACTTTAAAGAGCTCTAGAAATCAGGTGATTGTCGTTGAATTTTGGCATTCCATGGTTTTGGCGTTGCAAATTTTATTGGCCCGTATTAATATCCAGTTGTGTCGTCTTGAACGGTTTTATGGCCTTCAAAATCCACGTGCACAACAAAATGATCGTGTGTCTGATGCTGAAGTTAATAAAAGGGCATAAAACAAAAGCCTTTACCACTTTTACGCGAATTTTATCCCTATAGTAATCTGGAGCCTTTAGCACAGGAGAAGCGCCACTGCTGAGGCCCGAGGAGTAGGATAGGACAATTGTTATTGCGGCGGGGCTGGTGGCAGCGGAGGGCTTTCCGCCAAATCGTGCTCACTGAGCCGCAAATTCACACACACACACCAGCACACATCCCTGCAGAAAAAGAATTCCAAATCGGCGCTCAGTTATTATGTTGGCATGATTACTGGCAGAAATTTATTCGTCGTTTAAAGTTTATTAAATAACGTCGACAATTTTATCCACTTTTTCATCCTCAGCTCTTCCCTTCATCTCTCCAACATCGCATATCGCTTTGGGCCGTTGTTTTCGCATAACGTGTAGTACTGACTGTTTTGTTTTTTGAAACATGCGTGGCAGCAGGGAATAAAAGAGCTTAACTTTTATGGCTCGGCCATAACGGGGGGCATAGAGCTGCGAATTGTTATTTGCTCGACTTGGGTATTTGCCAAAGGATTGCCGCTCGCCTTCTTTCATTCTTCGGAAATGGGGCTCAAATCTATTTTTCAGTAGCTGACTGAATTGAAATAAGCTCGGCATTTACCAATTCATTTCATTTTCAGTGTTCACCTCTTACCTCCACAAAGTCACTGTTTATTAATTCAGGCTGTAATCAAGAATGAATGGAATTTAAATGGGAATTCCTGATACTAAATGAAATAATTCCATTGCTAAAAATCAATAAACTCCCTTATATTGGCAGTTTCTGCCCTTGTTATTGAGTTTGATAATCATTTCAAATATTTTTAATATTAAAAACAGTTTTGATATTTAATTTCATATAAGAATGCCAATCTACAATTTAGAGAGCCATTATTTAATGAGGAATAAATAAGTAAGCTTCTGTAATTTTCATCATTAAATTTAAATAATCATTTATAGCAAAATTGTTAATATTACTTTGGACTAATCCATAAGAAGAACCCACATTTATATTCAAAAGATTTTTTTAATGAGTGAATTTGTTTTGTATTTTTTCAATAAAATTATAAATCAAATATTTAAATTCCTAATATTTTGTTCGTTTGAAATATTTAATAAGTGTTAGTCAATATATTGAATAATTTTCTCCAAAACCAAAATAATAAAGAGTATGTCAAAGAGCAAGAAATGGACGACCCATAATTGAATATTACAATCCATCGGGGTTTGTTTTAATGGAATTGCGAAAAAAGCTTTTCCTTGCAATCATATCCTGAACTGCAGCACGTCGCAAAATCTTTTTCTGCTCCACAACATTTCTTATTTAATTTATTCGTCAGCAAAGGAATTTGAACAGAGAGAGAGAGATCGTATTTTTCCTTTACAATACCCGGCGGCATTGCCAATGGCATCGGTCTCCTCAGCACCCATGTATTGAACATCTTTATTGGACTGGGTGCACTATTATACAAGTAAGCAAAGTCTTCACGTTCCAGCAATGTGCAAAATTTAAGACAAACAACACGAATAAGGGAACTTTTCATTTGATTTCTGATTGCTGCATTTTTTGCCACCCTGACGACGACAGCGAGAACCGTCAGACCCAGAGGTAAGCAAGAAATTTATCCCACCGCCTTTTGTGTCTGGCTGGTGTTCACTCTCTATACCCCGATTACGTAATGCAAAAAGTACCATTCATATAACGTTAAGTTGGCGAATAAGACAGTCGTTTTGTATTGTCTGGTGATGCTGTATTGTATTGGCAAGTTTCTCACTGCAAAATAAAACTTTTACACGTGCCAAAGGAAACAAGCTTTTACCTTAACTTGATGAATGTAATTTGTTATACAATTTCTAAAAGTGCATCTATTACTTAATACATTGATCCATTTTTTGTATGGTTCTCCTTCATATGTTCAATTGATTGTTCGGAATTGGTTATAAATTATTCATGAAAGCGTTTATGATCCATATCGGCGTACAGTAACCTTGACTGATGATAAATTAAGTGCCAAGTGGAGAGTGTGAGCGTAAGGGATGATTTTCAAGTTTGTGGTCTTTTATATTAATAATTAATTAATATTGGATACGCGTGCGCTTAATTAATTTTAATTGAAAATAGATTCAAAAACATTTTCATTAAAAAACCATTGAAAAGGGTTATCTTAAAATAATTAGAACGATTAATAATTCCTTTGACATGTTACAAAAATAAATTAAGTTAAAAAATATTTAGGAAATTTTAATTTTTAAAGTACGTATTTTGAAATCGTTGAAATAGTATAAATAAATGATAATTTTAATAAAAATAAAAATTTTCCTTTTTAGTTCCTATTTTTATTTTTCAATTTAACTTTTCTATATTTATATGTTTAATAAATTGTACAAACACACAATAATGGTTTTCGATACAGGAATTATGGTCGATTTGATGTTTGTCATTTGCATAAAATTTCAATAAAATAGGCAATAAACGTTTTGCATAAATTTTGTATCCTAATCGGCACGGATTACATCGACAATGATATATTTCAAGTGAGATTTTATGGAATTTCCATTACAATAGATTGACATAAATCATTTCCTGAGAAGACCACATGTATTACCTATAATACCAATTTAAGCTTTATTTTCTATGTATCCCTATACATTACATTTTTAATAAAATCAATATGAAAACAGTTAAAAGCGTAAAATTTAAAGTTTTGCGTGTTGTATTACTTTGTCAACTTATTTAATTTTTTCATTTAAATGATACAAGATTAAAGCTATTAAATTTTTATATCAAAACTTAAGTGCAGTACATTAATACAAATTGACATTAATAACTTTATTGTCCATGGATAGTTGAAGCAAATATCTGATTCCAGTACAATGTAAAACTGGTAGAGAGAAATGTTTTAAATTGGAGTAAATGGAAATATGAAATTATATTGACTTTGCAATTACCGATAAATGTTGTTACAATTCGATTCCACTAATGGTTTGGCAAATTACTCTTGTGTAGTTAAATATTGTTCGGAATTACATTATTGCACTAATAAAACCTGCCATTTTATGTGCTCACATAGCAATCAAGCACAGTTGTATGTTTGTTGAATCGAATAACAGCAATAACGGAAAAAAATCGATAAATTGCTGTTGAAAAATTGTTCTTTACCCATAAACTAGTTCGATTGGAGCCGGGGGACTCGTCATCAATGAAGAGGTACTCATATGCAAAGTTCAATAAGTGAAAAATTTAATCATAATTTCGGTGGCGTCATTTAAAAAAAAACGTATTTGTGGGAACGGGGGTGAAAAAATCGAAACGAATGACATATATTTTCTTCTCTTTCTGGCCCTCGCTTCTTCATCATCATCATAGCCAATTTGGAACAGCTCGAGCAAAATTGATTAAATTCTTTTCCAGTTTTCCCCATGGCTATGAATTTCATTTTTATATTATAAAATGTATTCGAGTGAGACATGAGCACATATAATGTTATATTATTCCGCGACATTTTGTCGCATATGCTTAAAACAAGACACACAATACAAAGAGTCTTGTTCCTTTCCAACCAACCAACCAGTCAGCCATCCATACGATAGAGTAGTGCTTGAGCTTCTGTGTGCAATAAAAGATGGCCTCTCTTCGCCTTGGAAACTTTGGTCGGATATTGAAAATGTCGTGTCGTCGTGTGTTCATTAAATGGGGAGAATTTCCACCGATCGCTTTGTACAACTTTTCATCTCCACGGCTTCAAGAGCAGCATAAAATGCTTTATGAATGGTACTTATGTCATGGAATATGAAAGATATCAAATTTGCAGACACCGAGGACGTTTGGATTTGTCAATATCGAGACTTGTATCCGTTTCAATAAAACCCTCACATTTCAATTCACAATTCCAAGTGTTACGCGAAAATGGTAATCTCCAGGAATCAATATATGACCTGATTTCACCAAATAGTAAAATCGTCATTTTGAGTAATTGCAATCCGTTGGTGTGGTGCCAGTTGCGGTGTGGTGATTGACCTGAAAGACGTCAATCTGACTCCGTTAGGGAGCCGATCAATTAAACGGACTCCCTACTAGAGTCAATTTGACCCCGATTAGGTGCATTAGCTGACACGGCAGTCCTCATTAAACGGCACTTGTCTGACAGTGGTGGAATCCGGTAAATGGCTAAATTCACATTTCACAGTTGAACAAGTTTTATAGCTTTTGGTCAAAAAAGCTCCCCATTGACCAATTTCACTTTTTTCTTTCCTAATTTTCTCTCCCTTGTTCAGGTGTCTTTTGATTTTTCAAGTGTACAAGAAAGCCATTTGCGAATTAATTCAGTGAGAATTTCCAGCAATTTTAAGGGTTTTCTCTCTATCATTTTTGCCGGGGAAATTGCGATAATGAAATTGGTTTTAAAAGAGTGTCGATAAGCGACAATGACGACGATGACAAGGAACTGAGTCCATTAACACAAAGGAAGTGTATAATAATTTCTAATTAAAATTCCTCGACACTTTTAACTTCAACAAATTTTGTTCGAAAGTACTGGGAAAGGGATTTAATGTGCTGGAGAAGGGTGCCTTTTAATGAAATTAATTTCTCAATTTTTTTTCTATATACTTTTCGCCCGGCAATCACCAAAAGAGTTTTCCCAGCCTAATTGTTCTTTGATTTTAAAAACAGTAGATAATACCGGATTTATTACTGTTCCCACAAAGTTACTTCTTCAAGAGTTGAAAGTTGTAATTTAATTAATTAATTGCTAATTTTGGACAAATTGCACCGGAGGCCGTTTAAATTCTGGCAGAGAAATCGTGCCAAATGTTTATTCCATTTCTGCGGTAATACTGGCTCTAATTTCGCTCTTAATGGAATTACTTTCCGACCGAATTTCAAAGTTAATTTAATTTTATGAGCGTCCTTACACCCCTTTCTCAGTTCATTGCCCAATACACTGAAATACAGTCAGGTTGAAGTATGTATAATATATAAAGCTTTCCATGTGAATATTTGGGGATCATTTACATAGGCCATACTTTCTTGAACACATTTTCCGAAAATTATAAAAGTATTTTTCTACCAGATGAAAATGGTTCAGGTTCTGAGTACTAAGAAAACCGCCACTTTGCCATTTAACCTTTGTGTTTTTTTTTCTTTCAGCAGCTACATTTAGGTCCTTGACAAAACAAAAGCGAAGCCTACAGAGAATTGAGGAAGCTAAATAAAGAACTTTTAAAGTGCATAGTTCACTGTTGAAATGCTCGAATTTTAAACATTCTTGGCAATTCAGAGTTAATGAAACTGTTACCCAGAGGAAGCGAATTGTCGGTGGTTTTAGAGGTGTAAACTTGCGATGAATTTATTATAAGGAAATGCTAATAATTTACGCAAAACTGAGTGCGTATTTGTGCGCATTGGCTGGTGTTTGTGTTGTTTAATATTTGATATCGACAAACCTGGGTAGTCATATAATAGGATTACTTCAACGTCGATGACAAAATGAATTATTTACCTTGGAGTAGGGG
>JXOV01016540.1:0-51854 GCA_001014945.1 Clogmia albipunctata | reverse complement strand
GGGGGGGGGGGGAGGCAAAGGGAGGGCGAACAGTAGTAGTGTGGTTAAAGATGTATTGACGTATAAACACCTGGCGCCAAACATGTTGCGGTATTAGCAGTGACGAAGACAGATTTTCTGCGTGAGAACCGCCTGTTTGGGAACGCAAAACATTGCCTGAGCCCGAATTGTGTTGCCTTGATTTTAAAGCGCACGGAAATGAAGGGTGGCAAAAGAGTAAAACGAGCGAAATTAGGAAATTGTGTCAGTGTAGCGGAGGAGCTTGGTGTTTTTGCTAATATCTCAGAAAATTCACTTTAAAATTTATTTGTTTACAATTTAGCGGCTTTGAATAATTCGACACCTTGCCTGGCGAAAAATTAGTAGTCCGTGTTATGTGCTCTCTTCAAAATACCTGCCGCAAAAATGGCTAGTCCACCTAATTTTGCGCAGTATTCTAAAGGCTTTCGCGGGAAAATTATGCAAAAAGTTTGTCCATTATAAAACCCAATTACGTGAGCAATACATGACGGTTTTTACCTGCTCTACAATTTCCTCAACTCGAATAAACGGTGGAGCACCTTTAATAAAACGAAAACAAAACAACACGATTATTATTATCGCTGGACTAAAAATGGAAAGCGCTCTTTTTCTCTAGCTATACTCATACTTTGTTCTGGGCTATGTGCAATAGCGCTTTTTGAATTGCCCCCGGGACCAATGGCCCAAGTTTTTTGGCTCTTCATATTTTATTCAGAACTCACAATTAAACATGGGCTCTCTATCCTCAAACAACCTTTTAATATTCGTAATAAGATTTCGATTTAGCTCTTAGATCTCTCCTCTTCCTCCCCTCCCCAAAAGCATCTCTCACTGCTTTTGTGGATCCAAATTTATGATTATTCGAATATAAATATTTGGCCAGTTTCGGGTTTATACTTTGTTATCTACATATTTGCAAGTCTGGAAGCTTTAATATTCTAAGCCAGTGGCGGTGGTAGTCCACGAGATAAATTATTCCTCGCCGACACCGATATTTTAATGTATTATTTTCTATCGTGTTCCCATTATTCTGAGCATAAATTTCTGAATTTTGTAGTCTAGATGAAAGACAGTAAAGCCCTGGTATTAGTTCATAATACTGTTTAATATTTGTTTCGTCTACAAAGTAAATATTTTAAGAAAAAATGACATTACTAAATTTAAAACCGTCTATTAAAGAAAATATTGATAAATTAAAAATATTTCTTACATAGAAATTTATAAAAATACAAAATTAATAAAGTAAATAAATAAATAAAAAATCAGTTGTAAAAATTTTTATAATTTTTGCTGTCTTGAACAGAATTATATGAATCACAACAAATTTAATAGAGCAATTTAAATACTATATGAATGAATTATAAATTAATATGTACTAATAATTAATTATGAGGCCGTCCTCATAGCCGATTTAGTAACGCAATCGGCTGCCTCTTCGGAGGGTATGGGTTCAATCCCTGGGCTAGTAAGATTGACTGGGTCCTTTTTCAACTTGTGTAGGTGTTATTAATTGACATATAATTCACCGAAAACAAATAGTCACGAAAAGTCTAAGCCCGTTGGTAGAGGTTTAGACTCCTCATGTTCCTTACGGGAATTGAAAGGTAATTTGTTTTTAATAATTAATTATTGATATAAATTTTTAAGCATTATTATTTTATTGCAAATTGATATTTTGGCCTTAATTCCTCCCCTTTAAACTTTTATATGATCTGTAATTATATTTCAATTTTTAATTGGGCTTTAAACATATTCCAATTAATTATTTTGCATACAGTTAATTGATTTAATCTTCTTTTATTACTCGCCAATTAAGTTTATATATAATATTTATACGCTTATTAAATTTGAATTTGTTAACAACGGAGGTTTTTTTTATTAAGGTTCAATAACTGGAATGAAATTGCATACATCGTAGAGCTTAGTTTCTTAAAGTTGAATTAAGAATGTAAATTGATTCATTTCTGTGTTTTGCATTGAGTTCAATGACTTGACTTAAGTAGGAATAATGGATTTGGTGTGTTCATAATCGATTAATGAGTCCGGATTCTTTGGAAAGTAAACTTTTTGCTGGCAATGTTTCCGTAATAAATTCAGGTCAGCTTGAAATTTGAGTTATTTCTAAAGAAAATGAGGAAATGGACCATCTCCTAAAATCGACTTGGTATTTAATGGCTTTGGTTGGGGTTTTTGCTCCCCCCTATGATTTATCCACTTTAAAATTGGGAATTCCTGGCCAGGGACCGGTTCAGAGTTATGAACTCCGAGCTTATATTAAGGGCAGTGTTGCGTGGCAAAGAGCCACAGTTTATTAATAATTTAAGGCAATGGGGTCAATTGGTTCGGAGCCATTTGCCTGATTTTCCTATTCAAGGGAATCGACATCCACATGCGCTTAATACGAACAGAAATGGAGTGAGAAAAACAAGACATCAGTAGACCGTGAAGAGGGTGAGGAGAGGATTCGAGTTTCCGAACTGAATTTACTGGATGCTGAAAGGACAAGAAGAACTGCGACGGAAGTTAATTTGAGCTGAGAATTTTCTTGCACTTTTCAAGTATCTCTCAAATCACTTGTCGATTTGTGTATTATGACGACCGTAATCGGAAGTGGGTCTTGGCTTTGGTGAGAAGTGCACTCTTTGGGTTCACAGTGGGTGTCTTCAAATTAATGTATATTTAATGCGTTTCGAATTATAGCGACAGAGGAAAAAAGAGAAAAAGAAAAAATGTGATTGACGAACATGAAAGGGGTTTTGTTCAGTTTTTCCACTTGAAAGTCTTTTAAACTGGATCGATTCTCAATCATTCCGGGGAATGGATCGACTGGGCGTGGGGGAAGGGGCGAAAAAGTTTAAAGGTGGAGTGGCAGAATTCATTCATTCCGTTAACACGTCCTCCCATTCAGCACCACTTACGGATTATATAATACAATAATCATTGTTGGAATGTTTATTTGGGAGCTCATTTGGATCATTCGGAATTGCGAAAACGTGGAAGAATGACAAATCAGTGTGCCGGGAAATACTAAAAAGAGATTCACAACTAAGTAAGTATATAAATAAAATCTGCCAATTATTTGTTTTAGGCACTTCAAATCGACAAGATGAGGCTGAGATTATAGGATTGGGATTGGAAAAAACACGATAGAGGGAGGGAGAGGAAGGGTGAATGAATTCGTCTTCGTCCTGTGAAAATTGCCACTTTTCCAACAAATATTTGCCATTGCTGTAAATTGTCCTTTTATCGTCTTTGGCAATGGCTCATCATCAAATGGAGAACGCCTTCTTCAATCAAGGAGTTTTTATTGGCCAACATTCTCTGCAGATGTTTGCATATTTGCAATTATCAAACAGACTGACGAAATGTGCCCTTAATTTTTGGCATTGCAGACTTTGCCATAAATAAGACCTACTTTTTGTTGGACATAAAATTGAAGTGAAATGCACTTTTCTCTGGCACGAAATTTATGCATGGGACCAAGCTCCGTATCAGACATTTTAAGCTCTCCAGAGCGCCCCTGATAATGAAATTAACAGAAAGTCGAGCTAATTCCTGAACCCAAACCGACAAGGATGACTTTTCAATGTTATACGCCACATAATTTAACTAGGTTTTGAGCTCCTTCACAGTTTCTCCCTGTATAGCGCTATATATTACTAAGTAAAGTCAGTTTGTGTGTGCCGTGTCTGTGCATGTGGAATAAGATGGAAAGATAGAACAGCGCTTCACGTCTTAAGATTAATTTCCACAGCGAAAACCCATTAGCAAAAGATTAACTGGAAAATAATACTATTATGTCAATCCGGTGCTCTCTAGTCCTCTTATTATTTACGGGATTAATTTTCACAATTTCCAGCACGATAATGTTATTATTCTATTGTCAAGTTCTGAAAAGAAAATTTCCGAAACTGGTTGTAGTGGTTGGATATTTGTATGTATGTTGAGAGATTGAGGTTATGATTTGCCGTTTCACAGTGGGTAGTTTCGGTAATTGGACGTGCCAGTTTCATGAAATTAGTTACAAACGGGACTTAATCAGTCTTTATGGACAAGGGCGATAAGAAATGTTTAATTAGGGTGCTGCTTTACTGGTCAGTTTTCGACCTCAATCACGTCACACAAACAGTGATATCTTTGGAAATTATCAAAATTGCGGCATGAAAATTAGAATGTCTAAAATAGATTTAATAATTACCGAAAAACGAATTTCCATAAAGCCAAAATTGGCGCCTTTAACAGGCAATAACTGATTAAAAATAATAGCCAGTTCAACTGTGAGATTGTTGGGCGAGATAACAGTACGGCTCTTTGCTCCAATCCTCATTAGGTGCTCAAATTTACGGGACCATAAAATATGATTGAACCAATCATTTCGTTGGGGCGTTTAAATGGACTAATCGATTGGCGCTTAAAACTGAAAAGTACACACATTTTACCCCCAAATATACATTAAATGCAATTATATTAATTGTGCGCGCCACATTTTCCCAGTGACAGTGTGAAATTTACGACGGGCTGTAAAAGGCGGCGGCAGCGTCATAAAGTTGGCGCTCGCGATAAAGTTGCCTTTGTTTAAATATTTTATACCGAATTTGCAACGCTATTCAAACGATATGGCTATGTTTTGTTTTGGATCCGTCCATGGTCAGGGATAATATCAAACGCTGAGAGGCAGAGGAGGGTAGCATTTGGACTGGCAGATAACAAACACAGGGTCCGATTTAATTTGTCACGGGGCATATGATAAAATATTCACGGAAAAAATTCACGCGATAATATTTATGGTCGTTGGGGATTTTGTTGTTTTAAAAATTCGGATAAATTAAATTATGTACATCGCAAATGGTTGTTTAAGGTGTCTTAAAATTCTGCGAACACAAATTGAATCCAATTTTCAGGAAAGTTTAATGGCCTTGAGCAGATTTGTTTGATTTATATGAATTTGAGAAAAGGCCAGATAAAATTATAATCCGGATTAAAACCTTATATACCCGAGTAGAATTTGCCGTCCGATGTGAATAACCTTTCATTTCCATTCCATCCTCCACTAACAAGCACTTCCGGCCTAAATTGGGGAATGGGTTCTGCATGTCTGACACTGGCACTGGCTGCCCGATGTCTCATCAACCTCTTCATTGTTTGTAATCTGATTCACTCACCTTATCTCGGATATCTTGTCGCATTTTCTCGCGCTCCTCCTCCATTTTCCGGTGCTTCTCCTTGCGCCTATCCTCAGCCTCACGGATCGCCTCCTGACGCTCCCTCTCCTCCTCCTCGGCCTTCTCTTTGTCGTCCCCATCGTCGCCTCCATCTCCACCGACAGCGCCTGAAATGAACAAATTCGCAGACAGGTAAATACGAGTTCAATTGACGGTTCGGTTGGTGGTGGTGCCGTCGCCGCCGCCGACGCCAAAAATCCATCTTCATCCATGTACTTGAGGTCGACCGGCCCCAACAAAATCTGTCCAAAAAACGGTTCGCAAAGTGTTTGACAACACAAATTTCGTCTGTCGGATGCCGACGACGGTCAAAGTGGGCGCTTTGCCTTAATTAATTTTTTTTCGCGTAATAACAAAATTTGCGAAATTAATTTCATGTTATTTGTACTAAATTTCTCTCTCCCATCAAACGAATGCCGAGTGTTGTTTGTATCGTTAAAAGGTAATTAATTTACCGTGATCTCGATTGAAGCGACAGAGGTAAAAATATGTTTGAATATCGCGTGTTTGTCATAGGGAGGGAAGTGGGTCAGAAGGGCATAATTACAAATCTGGGCCACGAGTTTAAACGTTTTTTTGCTCTATAATCATATTGTCACTTATATTGTTATCAGCATTCCCAGTAAATATTATCAAATAAACTTTTTGCACTAGGCGTTGCTTTCTCCACACCGATCATCAATAATGGTTATCGATTTGTTATATTAAGCGTTTTTCTGCCGGCTGCTATTACGTAATGGGGGCCGTGGATGGAGGGAGGCTTGCAAACTAAATGAATTATCTAATACCGAAATGGATGAAATTGGCTAATTCGATTTGCCAATAAACAATTATTAGCAGCGAAATTATATTCACAGTTGCTGCATTTGCAGAGAGAGGGTCTCCTCGTGTAATATTGCCAAATTCAATTACAGTAATTCGGGGGCTGGAATTCCCATTTTGCCGCGTTCCGCCAATTTGGGTCTGGTTACGGAAGAATAGAGGGATCTGCTCCTTAGATAGGAGCAGCAGCAGCCGGCAAAAAAGCGAACCACCGAACTTTAATTTCCTTCTCATTCCGGGATCGATTCTCCGGATATATCGAAGGCAAACTTTTTGCAATCATTTTGAAATGGGGAAACATGGCGAAAGGAGCGTGGCTGTCAAATGGTGAATTTAATAAAATTTAAGCCGAACACGATACCCTAAATTGGAAACGGGGTTCTTCTGCCTTAGGCCTGTAAAACCCATCCATGTGACATAAGATCGACTCCCCAATTTTTTCAGCGCCAATCGAATTATTGGCAAATTCTTATCATTATATTCAATTTCCATTTCCACAAAAATTTAATTGTATTTTGTAACACTTTTATTTAACGTTCATTCCGCTCTCAAAGTAACAAAGTAAATACACTCTGGCCCAGAATTGGTTCAACTTTCTCAATTAAAACTCCTTCGGCTAATTCAATTTATTGCTCCTGGCACTGAGAAAACCGAATGATGGGGTATCGGAGAATAAAAGGTCCAGCGACGAGTAATCAAATTACTGCTGAATTATTCATCGATTGCTAATTGAAATCGATTGATCAGCAATAGTCTGGCCGGATTTGTTTATTCAGGAATGGACATTGCTGGGTCAGACAACATCAAAGGCTTCCAATGATAATATAATTAATTTGCGCGCAGTAATAGAAATTGAATTCCCATTTATCTCCGCCAATCGGTCCAGAGTGGGTCCATTAAATCAATTGCCATTTGATATCTGGACCGTGAAATGGAGTATTTTGTTGGGGTGTTCTGATTTTTCACACTTGAACCGATAAATGATTGACGTGACTCCATTGTTGGATCAATATTTGGGGTCGGTCGCCCAAAGTCGTACATGATTGAAGAGTGAACAAAAGCAAAGGTGTAGAATCAATCACAAATACTCACACATATGTATTAAGGGTGTTTATATTTTTTGTATTATTATTTACATTAGATTTTGATTTTATTTCAAATGGACAAAAGTGAAATAAAAAAGTTGAGAAGAGTAGTAAAGTACGGAAACAGTCCAGAGGTGGTGGTGGTTGTGGTGTATTTTGTTGCCAGAAGAGAACGAGAAAAGGGCAGAAAAACAAGAATTCTACATTAGGACCAACTTTATAGCACTTAAATTTTATGGTATAGATATTAATTCACACATATAAACACAGACACAGTTGCAGTTTATTTTTAGAAGAACCAGAGAGTAGGAAATTTAAAAAAAAAACTCAATAAAAGAATTCGTTTTGGAAAAAGAATCTAAAAACATATACGATATTGATATACAGACGACATTTAATAGTAACAGAAATTTAGCCAATTTAATATTTTCTTGGTGGTTATTCAATCGGTTACCGATAAAGTTCATTTTGTCGGCGCCCAATTAACGGATACTAGCTGACGGCGGAGGAGTCCGTTTCGAGATCTTAACGGGGGCGAACCGTAGTGGTCGCCTTTGTCAGCTCACTCTCAAACCCACAACCTCAAAAGCCCCCGACACCAAGCAGCACTCCCGACGAGAATGCGGCGCAAACTGACGCACTCCTCCGTCTGCACTCTGTGCCAACTCGCCCCAAATCCATGTCAGCCGTCGTTCGGGCGGTCGACTAAAACTATGGCATGCCCGCAAACAGCCATATAATGAAATGCTTGTTTTTCTAGTGTGCAGATGACGTCACAGTGGAGCCTTTGCCAAAGACGAAGCCTCAGCCGCAGAGCGACGAGTTTTACATAGCGCGGCACTACACACGGCTTATGTACACGACGACGCCACTGTACCCCATCCTGACCCACACCAAGGCACTGCCATTTTCACAAAAACGGAAACTCTGCACATTTCTCCTCCAGCCTGGAGTAAAGTAGTTCCCCTCCAGTTTCGCCTGTGTGACTATTTTCGCTGTGCAAATTCTCAATCCTTGATTACCATTATCCTTTGACAGCAGCAGCGTGCCATTCCCCACCGTCGATGATGACGAAGAACAGGATTGCAAATGTACAGCAAATCTGACAAGCCAGACAATTGTGTAATGTACCCAGTTTTGGGTTACGTGAACCGCTTTCGTTTACTGAATCCGATCCGACGCCAGGTGGTAATATGCAAGGAAATCCCTTAATAGAATAATATTTTGATTCCATTTAATGCGGCAATAGTGGTGCTGGGGATTGCATAATTGGCATAGAAACCAGAAACACGAGAACGTAATTGCATAAATAGTCATATGGTCATATTATACAAAAATTGAACCATATATTGAAACAAGTATTTCCGAAACTATGAACTCAAATATTCATCTAAATATTTAATGCAAAAATTGTTGTTTAATAATTATGAAAAATTAAAACAATTGCATTAAAATTCGCATAAAATAAATTATATACAAATTTTATGCATTAAATTCCACGAAGACCTTAATTTCATAGTTTTGCTGAAATTTAATCAAGTAAATGAGTTATTGGAGTTTTGATCTACCTCTTTTAGTTTATATTTAAACATTTTATAAATTGCATTATAATAATTTTTGTTGGTCAAATCCCGGGTGGATATTTTTCTAGCGCGAAAAAGTTTCCATTTGTGTCTGTCAACAACATTGCAAAATATTATTCATAGCGAATTATGAGTAATGGCGGAAAAAATAAATAAAATGGGTGGACTGATTGTATTCGTTTACAACTGGTCTGGGTGCTATTAATTGACTACTAATTCACAGTAAAACAAATAGTCAGAAAAGTCTAATACCCGTTGGTTGAAGTTGAGACTACCCCAAATTCCGTACTGGAATGTGGTGGGAAATATTTTTTTTAAATAGTTTTTGTTTATTTCCTTTTTAACTACTAAAACTTAAATTTTAGAAATTAAAAATAATCACAAATTCAATGCAATTTTTTATAAATATAATTTTAATTAATCAATATTACTTATTAATTCATGAATAGAAATTATTAAACTGTATTTAAATAATATGCATACGTATGTAGTAAAGTCATTTTCATTTTAATAGAATAATTTTTTTTAAAAAAACCCTATTGTCAAACCTAAAGATCCTTTTATATTAAATTGCTTGTTTTCACGAATTCCCAAAATTGTCGCGTTAGCTTGAAGATAAATGACTTAATAAATTCAGTTCCACTTTTTATCAAACACACATATCTATCTGCAGTTTTAATAAGTACAGATAATTTTGAAAGTGTCACATAACAAATAGGGGTACTTAACTGTGAGTAGTTATTTGAGCATAAGGAAAAGTAAAAGAAGGAACGTGAACAAATGACTGTTTGAAAAGAAATACTTCGCTAATGTAAATTGTGCTAAAGTTCAAACTAACAAATTCCGCCAATTTGTCAGAGCTGAGAGCAAAAACCGTGGTCAACGTATTGAAATTCTAATCAGAGTCCAAATGGGAGACGGGGATTTCTGACGGGAATTAATTTGCTTGCAAATCCTGGACGAATCCTAATGCCGGGATCGGATGAATCGGAATGTGGCGAAAACTGAGACCCAGAAGAATAAAAAAAGTGGCATTCTTTGGAGCGAATCACAGTCATTCGTTTGTTGATGATGTTAAATGGCGAGGAAGGGTGGGCTGGGGTTGGTTCGTTCTCTCTCTCTTCAGCTCGATTCTTATTTTCTTTGGCTCCGAATAGCGATAATATTTCATGGGGGAGTAATGGTAATCGGACAGGGTAAATTAATTATTTCCACTGTCATTTACATTTTACCACTCTTATCTTTGAGGGTGGCCCTAAATGATGAATCAGAGCCGACTCCGACAAAAGGAAACCAGTGGTTGGCCGCATCACATCACCACAATTCGCAGTCACTTTGCCGTATTTTTAATTCCGCAAATTATCAGCATTGTCGAATAATAGAGAGGACATTGTGTGTTTGTGGGTGTGCGTTTAAAATTGTACAATCGGATGTGATTAAAATCGTCAACGACTGGGAAAGATTCGCTTTTGATGATATGATTCTCATCAACTGGGATTGGATTATAATGGAGTCTGGAGTAATTGAATTACGAAGCTCCTTTGGCCAGAAAGATGAAGGCTCGGATTAAGCTACTGCACTGAAATTCCCCATGAATTATACGATGCAAATTGAGTATAATAAGCTACTGTCCATCAATCAATATTCAGAGCCTTTCATCCCGCAGTAGACTGTCCTCTTTATTATTATCGCCCCATCTCCCGCTCATGTTCCTACTCCTCTTCTTGCTATCTATGTATTGAATATTGAAGCTGGAAAATTGTATTTTTAATGAGGCGACAAATGGCCAGAGAACCGGAAAAGGAGACAATCTGATCCCAGTCCTAGTGTCAAACAATGTGGACAAGCAATGTTGAGGGTTTTCAATTCCACAAAAATAATAGAGAAACTTAGGATTACCATCATTTATCACGACAGAATTTTTGAAAAATTTAAAATTATATAAACCGAATTTTATAATATTTAAAAAAAACCATTAAATTAAATTTTTAATCATTTGGATATAATTTTAATATTCTATTGTGTAATATAATTAAAATTTCTCTTAGAAATTTAAATTATTTAAGTTATTACTTTACCTTTAAAAATTCTACTTAAAATTAAACATAATCCTATTCTAAAATATGAACGTTATTACAACCCTAGTCACACTTAAAACTAAGCGTCGGAAATTTCTTTAGTCACATTAAACATTAATATTCTGTCCTGTTGTAGAGAGACAACGATGAAAAACATTAATTTTCATCGGATCCAAGGGACTTATCCTGAGTCGTCGACTCCATAGTGTTTAAAGAGTCTAGTTTAAATGCGGACAAAATCCAGTAAATCTGATTACATCCGTGTTTTGTCCATTCGGAATGAAAATTTATTCAAATTTCTTATTAATGGCGTTGCATTCGCTCCGTTTTTCGCCCGTCCAATATTCAGTTATTGGTAAATTGCCTGGAAAATAAACAACCAACCAGTACACCAAGGAACGGGGCGAGAGATTTATGCTTCTTTAAATAAAGTATGCGACAGGACAGAGAAGAAAGGCAACGCAAAAAAGTGGACTTTAATGCAGAGGAAAATTACTAGACCGGATCATTCACCAGCAAATCCAATTTACGTAACGGGAATTTAATTCTATTTCCTCCTTGGCCATAAACCTGTGTGTATTGTACAGATACGGGAAACATTATAAATAGTGTTCTGTCCAGCTAAATACAGATGTGCATATGTGTGGAAGGAGATTTATGGCGGCAAACAAAGAAATAACGGCAACTGCAAATTCCGTTTGGACAATTAGATAATTCCCGCTCTCTCTCTCTCTTTCTATCTCTTCCCTACTCTTCCATGCCATCGGCCATTGGGCATCGGGATGTGCGTGGTGGCCAACAGTGATAAAACGATATTAGGAACAATAAAAGATTATTGCCTTAATTGCCAAGCTGGATGGCCAACAAGCTTACGAATCACACACAAGAAGTCCAGACCAGCAGATTGAGGAGAGCCTGGACTGATAAATGAGTGCTTAGAGCAGACCAAATCACCGTATTATGGCCAATAATTACATAATTAACACCAAAATTCACTTCACCAGTTCAAGGATAAATAAACAGTTCAGTTTTAAGAGTTTATGAAAAATGATTTTTAAGGATACACATTAAAATAAGAGCATTTAAAAAAATTTTAACTAAATTCAACCCTATTCAAATCTAAATGAAAATAATATTCTAATATTTCAATGATACATAGGAAATATATTGGCAATACTTCTCAAATTAATGAAAACAAATTGAAAATGATTAAGTTTTAATAACTCTTTAGTAGCATGAAAATTAATAAAAGGTTTGTTTAGAGTTAAATTTCAAAGATTGGATCCAAGAGTATCCAATTATGCGGGTTTGTGGCAATTTTCGTCCTATACAGGGCAATTAAAATCATTTCGCAACTTGTAATTTATTCTAAATCGGATAAAATCGGGTTTGTTGAATAAAGATAGATAGATAGAAATAGAGAGGAAGAGAAAGAGCGGGATGAGTCGAGTAAAATTGATTGAAGTCCCCTCTTCATTCAATTACGATTGCCTTTAAATTTCAATTTACAAAGTGGTTTTCAGTGGAATCTCCATCCGATGATGTCAGTCAGCAGGGAAGGAAGGAAACGTGAGACCATCGTCGAGTCTGTGTGGCTGTGTGTGAAGTGCCCCGTCTTGTTGACTCAGTATTGTGCCTGCATTTTAATTAAACTCGTCGTCGTCGTGTCGTAGTAGTCTCTCCTCTCTTTTTGCAATTTAAATGTGCGAAAAAGAAGGATTTTAATTAAAATGTTTCAATTACAAGAACAAATTGAAAAGCCAGTTTCTAGAAGAGGGGCTCGGCTCTGCTTGGTGAAAATGGAACCGAACCGAATAGAACAAAAAGGAAATCCTTCAACACACATTTTTACAGTACCAAGAACAGGGGTAGAACAGGTAACATAAGAATCCGGGATTATGCAGAAAGTCCATTGCGGAAATGGAAGGTGGGAAAGCCAAATTAATATAAAACACGTACATGAATGCAATGAATGGGTTTATTATTGAACAAAAGGACTAGAAGAGCTTATTGCTACCAAATAAATTGGTTGCCGGGATAAGACGCCCGAGCTTTATTAAACAGACACAGGCCCTGTTGTTGTTAGTGCTGCTGCTTCTGGTGGCTCTCTAACTAAAACATTAGCGCATAGCATCAAGTCAAAGGGCAGTCGTCGTTGTGGAGAGGAAGCGGTAGAGCCACTAGCAAACCAACTTTTCATAAATCATAGAACGTGAAGCTGGAAATGCAATTTGTTTTATCGTCAGAGGCAAGCCGTGCAAAAGGGACATAATAAAAATGAGGGAAGGACTTTCGTAAATTCTTCTTCCCACTTTCCACTACATCATTCATTATCCAACCATTAAATTTAATTATGTGCTGCAGTTTTACTCAGCGATGCCGTTGTCGTCTCCATTATCATGCCCACTCAGAGCTCCCTGAAAGAGCCTTTTTCGCACCATTCCTATTATATTTTTGTGCCGGATTTAATCACAAAAACACATGAGACTACGTATGCATTTTGCACTCGGTGAGATAAAATGGTCTATTCTTTAATGTGCTCCTCTTCTCCTCTCCACTCCTCAATGCCTGAACGGAATTCCATATTGTGGAGCTGGTCTTTGGTGTTATTTAATTTCTGCAAACTTGGCATCACATATTTGCTCATTTAGTCGGTGAGCTCTTCTCTGACCCATTATTTCATTAGGAAAACAATTAGGGGTGTCACCAGGAAATTTTATTTAAACGCGCTGCATGATATCGAACTCAAAGTGGTCTTATTATAAGAGCATGGAATTATTTATCCAGTCTCCCTCTGCAACAATAATTTCTGGTTGGATTTAGAACACAAATATAATAAATACATATATCTAATTTAATAGAAACATGTAATGACCAATTTAAATGGTAGACTGGACCTGATGAAATTTCACGGACGACTGAGCTGTACCGCTTAATTTGTGGGACTTTAGCCCTCTGCGCTATCTCTCATTCCCTACCCGAAATCTCTTTTGCTGTTGCCCTGCAATCCGATTTTAAATCCCAGGCCCCGCATCAATGAGAATGGGACTGTGTTCGTGCGACTTTAATTGGATTTGGACTGCTGATCAGCTATTTTGACGATGACAGTCGCTGCCGTGCAATCTGCTACTGAAAGACCGGCCCGGGATGAAGGCAATTAATAAAAGACCGTTGATTAAAAGCCAGCGATAGTTGACCCGACCTGGGATTAGGTATCTCGAAAGGCAGATAATTTGGAGCAATCGCGAGCAACTCCGGGATCGGTCTATTTGGAATGAATTTTTTATCAACCCAGGTCAATATAATTTTCGTAATAATTCACTCCTGCATAATTTAGCAACGTAAATGGCAGATTGTTAGTAGCTCAGCTACTTGATTTTCTGACTCTATAAGGTTGACTGGATTTATAAAATAATATTGTTGACATTTGTGATAACTTATTCTAAGAATTTTGGAATAATAATTTAAAAATCTACAAAAATGGATTTCCATCATTAAAAAATGTTTGTATTAAATAGGAATTTTTATTTTTCTCACAAGCTTTTGATGTCAAAAATTAACATTTTAATTATTTTTAAATTGAAAGCTCTATATAACGTACTTTTAAAATATTAAGCTATTTCTGTTTATAGAATACATTCTGTCAATCGTAAAATAATAAATTAATTAGAGAAATAATAGCAGGTAATAAAACATGCTTTAAATCAAAACGAATATGAGGTCAAATGTTAGCATATGTTTAGGAAAGTCGTCGAGCAAATAGAAGCTTATATGCTTTTATTTCTTTGGCTTGTCATTTTGTGTTGGAATTGAGGTATTTACGACTATAGCAGCACCACAGGCATGAAATGATAATTATAGAGTTCCAGGCTCCTGTGTATGTTTATGATGGAGAACGAATGTTAATTGAATAATTACGTCGTACATTAATTCCATTTACGCAATTATAAACTTAATGTATACCTGTGCGGAATTCACCATGGCTAATCTGGAAACAAAAGGCTACCATAAACTGCTGAACTTGGTCGATCTCATTGAGGTGTGGTTGAAAAGATGGCCTTATAGTTGTTGTCTTCTATTTAGGAGACATTAGGTGAAATACAGATTTGGAATTTCGGTGGAGACGGTTGAATAAAGAATGAATTTTTAGGGTTATTAGTGAAAGGAATAGGAAAGTTGTTTGGGGTTGGTCGTCGCTCGCCTAAATTCCCGGTGAGACCAAACATGTCAATTGCCAGCCTTGTTATTGGCTGTAAAATTGGCGCTCTTGGGGCGGATTAATTAAGGTGTTTTGTAATAAAATGTCGAACGTGAACAAATCTGTAATGGATTGATGGGCAAAAAGGGTTCCAGGGGTTTGTATGTGTGTACAAAAGTTGGGGGAAATAAACTTGGAACAGGTTTTTGAATGAAAATTTTTCGCCCTGGAGCGTTACTGTTCCCCAGCCAAGAAAAGGGCGAAACACGAGCTCAGTAAGTGATGAAAGATTGGTAAGAAAATGTATTTTAAAAATGACGTGGAAAGTGATGAGGGAAAGAAGATTGAACAGACGATAACGGCGAACGTTTAGCAAAGTCTTTAATTAGTACTTTCATTGTTCTCTGGCCAATGAAAGGCCGCCTTTGAGGAGCGTGTTTTACAACAAAGATGCCCTTTTTTGCCACAATATACCGAAATGCCAATTTTAACAAGTTTCGCAACGTACCCCTTTCTCAATCCACCCAGCCACGACACGTTCAAAGGATCTGTTGACTGGCGAACAAAGTCCTCCTCTACTCATTCTCCTTCTCCGAAAACAATTTTTGACGAGAATATTTCTTTTTTAGAAAAAGTATTTGTTATACGAAACATTGTTCGAGTAAATATTCCTTTGTTGAACGGGGGGAATGAAAACAGAGAAAACTCACCCATTATTTACTAATCTCCTCTTTATTTGCTTTAAAATTCTTTGAAAAGAATGTGTTTGTTTGGATGTTCGTCTATTTGGTTTTTTCTCTCATCTTATTTCGACGAACATGTAAAGAAGCTGTCACTTTTTCAGTGTGATATCGTCTTCCAAGAATCAGAATTTTTATCCTTAAAATTACAAAGGCATTCAAACGCCTTTGTATACAATCTCTCTGTTGAATAGAAAATCCATGGATAAATTGGGGTTTGTGTTCTGCAAAATTATTGCACTTTATTGATTTCAGATATTAAATTAAGTAGCTCAAGTTTGTGGGCTAGACAAAACGTTACCGAAATTTGTAATGAATTCAATATCGAAATAAATTTCGGAATCAAAAGGGAAATTTTGGCAACAGAAATTTCCTTGCTAATCACACGACTTGGCTTTGGGGAGTTGCCAAAAGCTCTCATTAAAATTTGGCACACACATAGTTGGTGGAGAATGTGTGCCAGAAGCTGATTGCTATTTATTAGCTCGAGCATCCCTCTAAAAATCGCAAATTCCTTCATTTGCCGCCCCCTTTTGGTACAATTCCGGAATTTAGAAAATAACTTTTGTGCTTTCTGGAGCCTCTACCAGATTAATACAACAGAAAAAAGTGAAGAAGAGTTATCCGAGTTTCCTAAAATTTGTCAGATTTATTAAATTTTTCTTCGCATAAGAAATTTGCTTGGGAATAATTCGCAATTACTTGGTTTTACCCCCCGAAGAATCCGACGCCGCAACATTAACGAATTTCGTATGCTCCTCTGTGCCGATTTCAGAGTCCTCCTTTTTGTGTATATAACAAAAAGAGAGGAAAAGAGACGTATTTAAGTCGTATGTAACAGGCTTATAATTAAATTCCGTTTCCGTGGCACATGTGCTAGGAGCATTTGAGCCTCACTAACGACTATATGGGCTTTAGATGATGGATATTGATGTGATTGGGGGGCGCCACATGCATATCTATCTATGCCTCTTTATGTACATTTACGAAATATGTAAATGCTATTTGAATGAAGAGTGAGAGAAAGAGAGTGTGTATTTCAGCATAAAATCCAATTATAATACATGAGTTATGTTTTGACGGAAATTTTCCACACTGCTATTCCGCAAACATTTTCCGGATAAGAATATTTGCGGAAGGCATTTTTTGCTGGTGCCATTGCTAGTTGGCTGGATGTGGTTCGGCAGCGACATCGGCCCTTTTAATGTGCGTGGAAATCCCATTTCCCTTCTTCCGCCTTTTATTCTACTTCTTCTGTTGCGCCAAATGCGAATTTGATATGCATTTCACAATGGCTGAAATTAGAAGAAATTCGCTACCCACATTTACATTCCAGTCTAATTCCGTTGTAAATGCAAAAAACGTGAATGATTACAATGCAAAGTAACACGGGTTCTGTTTTTTAGCCCTTTGTGTTTGCAAAAAATATCAAAGCTTTTGCGCCCCATTCTGTGGCAACAGTCGGCGGTTAAGAAACAGATTGTGGAATTGAAATTTTTTGTGAGTTCTGAATATTCTAGTGAATTGATAATCATTAGAATTTACGCTATAAAACACAGTTTGAGTATATTCTAACAATTTATGGGTTTTATGATTTCGAACACAATTATCATTATATTTCAATTCAATTCTTAATAAATACTGACTTCAATAATGTTTAAAAATTAATCCTATTTAATGATTGAAGTCTATTAATAACTTTCAACTAACACTATTATGTTAAGTTAATAGAAATACAGTACCAACTTATTAGTTTCATGAATTATCAATGATTATTTAATTACAAGAAACTGTCTAAATTTATGTGAAAATCATTATTCAAAATGTCAATTATGTTCTGAAACAATTTGACATAATTTAAGGGAGGAAAGGTAAGTTCATTCCAAGTCAAAGTAATTCCATTTGTACATTGATTTTCTTGGATTAGAATTAACCATTCCAATTTCGCGCACTGTCTAATTGAAATGGAACAAATTTCGTGGCAAACAAAGTGTAAACGGCACCGCAGTTCCATATACACACACATCCACCTACAAACGGGATTAAAATGCAAATTTCAAACTCTGAGAAGAGCATAGGGCAACCGGGAATGGTTGAAAGTTCCGTAACCCGACACAGTCAGCGAAGCTTAATAAAATACTGAAGCAAGTCTTTGTAGTTTTTGTATCCACGATAATAGTGATGATGAATGGCGGCAACCAGAGACCGCCCTCATCTACCCAGCGAAATGTAATGCAAATATCATGAAAATGGTTGCAATTTTTCACCGCAATATTTTTGTTAATCTCGAAACCTGTTGTAATAAAAGTAAAATATTTCGGGTGTATGGCATACAAAAAAGCTTAAAAACTGCACCAAACCGCTTTAATTAAATGCAGTCCGTTTAATTAGATCGTCAATTGTGCAGTGAAGAGAGTAGGGATGGGAAAACTTGTATGAAATACAATATTATAGAAGGAGCAAACCTTCGAAGCCATAGTCTATGGTAATTAAATAAATAGGTTTTTAATTGAAAAGTTCCGACACAATTAAGTAGAGAGCGCGCGCGGCTTCATCCTTACGGCTCTAGTGGCGTTGTCTAGTGTAAATAGAGACCACTGCTAGTAAATACAGTTTCAAGTAGATGAGGAATGTCTTTACACACAGTCTTGGGCGAAATTTTCAAGAGCTATTTTCGTCTCTACACGAAAATTGTTTTAATTACCAAATAATTATCTAATTGTTACTTGGGTTTGCCTCTCTGCCTGTCAATGACATTCTCAGTTGTACATGGCCCTCCCTGTTCATTCCATCAAGTATTGGGCCACCGCTCTGAAATTTCGAGTGCTATGCTTCGACACTAAATACCATTAAAGTAATGTGTTTCGAACCCTCTTGAGGAGGCTTTCGGTGTGCGGTGTGGAGACGCCTGGTGAAGAAGAGAACTCAATCGAAAAGCGCCTGATGGTGATAACTATTTAACTCGACACTTTGTTTAATTATTAGAATAAATGGGAAGGAAACAGGCTGAAAATACACTTTGTGCCTCGTGCTCAAATCAAACACAAATTAATGGAAACTTTTGCTTACCTTTAACGGCACTTAATTTATTGCCGACCATCTGCTTCGCAACAAACGCTGCCATTTTGTTGTTTTATTCTTTAACGACTTGATCGGTTTTCAATACAAATTCTGCAAAAGACCAAAAGAAAAATTTCTAATTAATTCATATTTAACAAAAGCATCAAATCACAGCGTAAAGTTTTAGATAAATACAAATTATTATGGATAAATATTTGTATAAAAGCAATTGAACTTTGCTGATTATTATTTGCCTCTAAAGACTATTTTCCAGCGCTCCACATGGACTGAAAGGTTGTCACCATGTGGCGCCACTCTTGTCTAGACTAGCTGACGCGCATCTCTTAACCAAATTATAACGATTTTTGGCGTAATTTTCTAACAACAAAAATAGGACATGACCTTCATCGAAAAACTTTTTCGATACAACAGATAATGACAGGATTTTGTGGCTAAACTTTTCGAGAAAGGATAAACATGTTATTTTGTAAAGGGGTAAATAGGTTTTGTTAGATTGGTTTTTAATAAGTAGTTTTAGTTAGTCAAGTATCTTTTGCATAATATGTTAATAATGGAAGAAAAACAAATTCTATTTAAAAAATAATATTACAAAGAATTGAAGTAGATATTACCAGAATATTAAATAATTCATAATGAAATATCATTGTTTTTTGGAATAGACTCTTATTATTAAATTTAAAAACCAATTGGTTATATTTTTTTATCCTAAAAATTTTGACCCTTTTCCTTTAAAATTGCAAAATTACAAAGCTGCTTAACTATTCTTAAAAAGGCAAGTCACTTGAAAAGGGTACCTGAAACTGAAGCAATGTAAATGAACATTCTCGACAACAAAGCTATTCGACATTAAGTCAATTGAATACATTAGATAGCCAATAAGCATTCTGGAGAAATTGAACCTTCCTAAGCCAATAACATAAGAATGAGAAACGAATACTGGCCGTATAAGGAATACTGAAATAGAATTCCATTTGTTGTTTTATAAATCAGTTATCCATTTTGCTCTGTTTCTAAGAAAATTTGGCAAATTGCATTTCTTGGAAATGATTCAACAAGATCCAATTATGGGTAAGTGGTCAAAATCGACAAAACAGAAAAAAACGGTCCGTAATCAAATTATGTCATTGATAATGGCTATATTGAACTGTAGAGGTCGATTGGATAATGCTAGTTTAAATGATTGAAATTATTTTGTAGGTAGAAATTGAATTCGCATTAATATTGGATAAAAATGTTTTTACTGCAAAAAAGTGCGGAAAACAATTATGAAATATTAATCAGGGGATTGTTTTTGCCATTTGGTGTTCGGTATAAATTGATGGAAGATTGCGTTGGTGGATATGAATGTATATATAAAAAAAAGTATAAGCTTTGCATAAAATATTAATGGGAATTATTGGTGTTGAACACCATCATCTCCTCTCCGAGCAGAGCACAGCGTCAATTCCCTAGATATCACCGGCGACCGCAATAAATAAATGGAATTATCATGGCCTTCACTTAGCAAAAGAATTTGAGCAATTTTATAAATTAAAAATCACATTATATTATTCCGACAAAGTTTTTCACACCCCCGAAACTGTCAGTTATTGTCACCCGGAATGACAATAGACATTCCGAAACTGATAATTTATTCATAATGTATGCGAAAATATGACAAACATTTCAAGGGCAGGCAGAATACGAGTACGTACATAAAGCCGAGAGAATATGGAATTGTCGGCAGGGAATTTGATTCGGCTCGCAATATAATAATAAAAGTATAATAATATCCGATAATATTTTGCTAAGCGATCTATAAAGACGTGTGTCTGCGGCACACACAACATCCTTCACGGCACGGGAAACGCTTAAATCTCTACGGGAAGGAACTCTGTAGACGATTCGGAATCTGATAAGGGGATTCGAATTTCGATAACGAATTTCATCCGATTTCAAAAGCCATCCACCCAATTGACAATGATCAGAACTTTGAAATTTCAATTCCGGGATTATCAGCGAATTTCCATCTTGAGTTATTTAATGCAATTTGGTCCAGCCTTGCAGATTCATAAAGCCTGAATGGCTGATTTACAATCGGATATTCATCTCTTGTGATTTTGTTTGGTTGGGACATTCTTATCTAATCACAACCAAATTAAATTGAATTATTCATTCCGAAAAAGATTCCGTGTCCCTTTGTAATATAACTTAACCTAGAAATACGTGTGTGTTTGAAAAGGGTGTCCTGGTGGAGCCTTAGGGCGGAAGAAAATATTGACCTATTTTCAGGTCTTTGCACATATAACACTTTTGGCTTAGAGCCAACTATTGATTTTCTCCACACGAAATTGGCCAAGGATTAAAGCAAACTTTTCGGAAATCAGATGCTGGAAGGCAAAAACCCCAACCAATGTATGTATGTTTTTGGAAGTGTGTCACTTGTTTCAGAATTTAATATAAATTTTTGCCCAAATTCAGAATCCTATTTGTCTTTCGCCAAGGAATCTGGCTCGAGGAGCTCGT
This sequence comes from Clogmia albipunctata, assembly GCA_001014945.1. NCBI lineage: Eukaryota > Metazoa > Arthropoda > Insecta > Diptera > Psychodidae > Clogmia > Clogmia albipunctata. The sequence goes on along the minus strand of JXOV01016540.1, from coordinate 30,519 downwards.
TGGCCATTCCTACCACCACCGCCACCTCTGTCATTGTTGCTGTTAATTTTCTCTCCTGCCGTTGACAAGGGAGTCGTCTCGCTTGGAGACAATCTCTCACCCCGATTCCATTATTGGATGAGCCACCAAATCAATTTTCGAGATTTCTTCTCCATCTGATATAGGTTGTGTGTATGAAAGTTCCTCTTTTCGCCGGTCTGTATTTTTGGAAAATCAATTTTCCGTGTGATTGGTTATTTGATTATTATTTATTTATTTACTCCACTGTGTTGGATAAATGATGAGGATAAAAAAATGGGAAATCACTTTGTTCGCCTTTAATTTCATACCCAATACATATAATTTTTTTCTCTCTCCCGCACATTTCCACCCTTGTGACTCTTTTGTCGCACATTATCGACATTTTCCATATTGAACAATTTTATTTATGGAAATTATACTCGATGCACATATCCATATTTTAACTCCCAGAGAGTTGTCAAAGAGACAATTTATTATAATCATGGTTAATGTCGAACCCAATTTATGCCATATTTATATTTATAAATCGTGATTTCAGTCACAGAGCCAAATCGAAATCTCAAACCCCAGAATTTGTCTCAAATATGTGCAAAATATTGACAATCTCATATTTGCATTTGAAAAGTTTCTCTGCCAATACTTTGTCTTTGCATAGACGAGTGAAGCAATCCTGAAAAACAGATTGCCCCAGAAATAATGTTCTTAGTTGGCAGACATCCACCACCCCCACCACTGCCGAATGCAAGTGCATGTTTATGGAAACCACAGAACAATTCCAGTTCACTGGTACATTGTAGCCAATGCCACATTTAAATCAAACCCGAATTGACCAGCTGTGAACGAATAACAGATTTTGGACAAGTTCCACCACTCAAATATTTCATTTCAAAATACTCGGAATACACAACAAAATTGGATAATTTTAATGAACAATAAACATAAAATTTTAAATGAGATATAAAACAAGCATTAGTTATTATATTAATTAAGTAATGAACATTTATATAGGAGCAATTAAATTTTTATAACAAAATTGATTTTTGTCATTAACTATAAACGATGAAAACTATACTAAAAGTTGAATTCAAATAGTTTTCTGACCATTTCCTTTTGGTACGATGACTTTTGTGTACTTTAAAGTTTGATAAATTACAGAAGAAATTTGAGTTACAACCCTTTGAATCGACTACTAGGTTTTCACAATACGTCACCTAATTCTCTTCTGGAAAAGTTTGGTACTGAAATTATTAATTACGGGTAAATTACTGACCGTACGGCGTAGTTGGTTAAAGCGTTGTCACAGAATTCAACCCAATGGCCCTAGGTTCGATCCTTGATAAGACTGTAAATTTTTTCTTTCAAAACTCATTACTCGTTTTTACTAATAACTTCTGAGATTAATATTAGTTTAAATACGTTTTCAAAAAATTAATAATTTCGGCCTCAATTGTCGAACAACTAGAATCGTCAATACTATTCGGTCGAATCAGTTTTCAAAGCTTAGATGAAGTGGGTAGAATCGAAGGAATAAACCGGATGTTTCTGTAATACTAGTAATTTGCTGCTATTTAATAAAAGAGTATATAAGAAAGTTATGCAAGAGATAATCTTCTTCGTTGTATGTGTGTTCTGAGTCGGGTGTAAAACTCTGTCATTAAATAGGCTTTATTTAGAATCATTTTTCATGGTGCTAATCACATATTAACAAATAATGATACATAGACATGAAAGTCAATGGTCAATTGTGAAAGATGCTAAATGAATAGATACGGTTTTTGGAACTATGATTACGTAAAACCAATTGGTTAGACCCAGACCCTTAACGTTTGTTGTGTCGTCGGAGAAGAAGAAAAAGAAATAACGAGCAAATAATTTACTAATGTTTTTATTTAGCATTGTATAAAAAAATTTTATATAAATACCCGTCTGAAAAAAAACCTGTCAATTTAAGATATCCTTTTTTGTTGATTAAAATAATATTTTTAATTAAAAACGTCATTACAATAAAATTATGAAATAAATACGAGATTTTCAAATATCCAACTTGAATAATAAAATTTTATGTAATTCCAAAATCGGAAATTATCTGCTGAAAATCAGATGTTATAAAATCATTTTCATTAGCTTTAAATTAATTTTTGCTAATTTAGTTCGAATAATTTTCATGTGACCGTCAATTTGGTGCACATATATTATAATTAATTTTCGAAAGTTTCCAATATCAAACCACTACATAATATTTGATGATACGTTAATTAAACACAAATTGATTAATTTTTGATCAGGTATTGATTGGATATGATAAAATGTCAAATATAGATATAAATAATGTCTAAACTTTAAACGATTTCCAGCAAATGGTAATTAAAAATACGAAAAGCAATAGAAAATTTTCTAATTTGATAAATGTCATCAAAAGTTGAAACGACCAATTGATGGAGGAAATGTAATTAAAAGTAGCAGCAACAAAGGAATCGATAAAATTCTGAACAAACAAACCGGCGGGGTATTTACTGGAAACAGTTCAATTCCTGAGCAAATTCCATTCAGTTAATAGTAATCCTTTGATTGAAAGTGAGCTTTCAGACTAAATGGATTTTAATGGTTCTGGCCACGGATTTCGGCACAAAACACGCACCAAAAAGCAGATTATTTCGCCCAAAATCAAACCATTTCCGCCCCTCAAATGGATTATCAAATAAACAGTCGCAATTCAGGATAGAGTAGGGCGGCAACAAAAGGACTCGAATGCGATTGTTAAAGCTGCTCTTTCAGTATTGTGTGTGAGTATCGGGAAAAAGTTTCTAAATTTCCCCGATCAGCCCTCTTTCTCTCTTTATACCTAAGCCATCGTGATAACGTTAGTCTTTGAATTATTGAACAATACAGCGGAATACCATTTGAAAAGTACGAGTCGAATACAGAACTCGTGTGTGTGTGTTTGAATGTATATACGGTCGAACGGAACAATTTCAAATGCCTTTTAACTATGTTTGTCCTGTCATTACCAACAGCAATCGAATGAATTACGACCCTTCGAACTATGCCGACTCGAGCTTTTTCTAATATATATGTATGAGGGGTGTTTCATAATAAATACATAATATATGTTATTAGGATTGAAGTGAAACATTTAAACTAATGACTGTTGGATTACTATAAAAGCTAAATGTCAATCCTTCCAATAAATAAATTGGTTGTACGTGGAGCACATCACTTTTTAAAAGGTAAAATCGAAGATCAGAGTGAATTATTAAAAATATAGTTACAAATATTAGATCTACAGTTTATTGCTTTCACGTATTACTATATTAATTTACCTACAACTCAGAACACCAACGACTAGAATTGAGTTTGTTGACCGTGTTTGTTAAATTAATTATTTTAATAAAGAAGAAAATAAATTAAAACGACTAACTTGCTGACGTCGCGTCGTTCTTAAATAATGAGAGCAATTAAAAGTAATTGTCGTTTATTAAAATTAATAATATCTGATTAAAATATTTCTGTAATTATTTCAAAAGATAAATTCAACTTATCGATCAGCCCACGTTTTGACAGTGTCTCTGCAGATTGAGTGTCGTGCTTTTTATGGGTAGAGACACTAGTGGACTGAGAGGGACACGGGGTAAGTGAGAAGGGAAAATAATTGTCAGGGTTATGTAACTTTGTCCATTTGTTTCCAACGACCGACTCAAACTGTAATCAATTTTAGAGTAGTCAATTTTCTTGGCCCCATTTCAGCACTGGGCCGGGGGAAATATGACCAAATAGTTAGTAGGAGAATTGAAAGGCATTTGGATGACATCGATTTATTCCTAGTAACGACACTCGCTTTAGGGCCAACTTTGCCATTATTGATGATAATTTCCACTCGAATAGAATTCAATAAAGTGAATTCCTTTTGCGAAAAAATGTATGATGTTTTTGTCATGTTGTTTATTATTAAAAAAGTTTCAGATTTGCCCCTTATATTGAAACTGACAAGTTTACTTTCTCTTTTTCAGAGAATTTTATATCTATTTTTTAATGGTTTTTTTAAAGAAATTCTCTTTTCTAGTTTTTGATTAATCGAATAGAGTTTTGGTGTATGGAACAATGTACATAAATTTTAATTAAAATAAAAATAAGCAAAATAACGTTCATAAAAGAATGAAACCAATATTGACAGTTCATAAACGAAGAAAGAGGGGACGAAAATAATTAGCAAATATTTGAATGGTCCGGAAATTTGCCAAAATTGTTTTTTAAAGACGGTATAAAGAGTAATCAACAGATTTCTTTTAAATTGTGTTACTTTGGAATATTGTTATAAAATTTAGACATGGGAACAATTTCCAGAACTTTTTTTTAAACTCGTAACACAATTCTTTCTTATACTTTTGCAAAGCTGCTTTAAGCAATTTTTGTTATTTTAAATATTTTAAAGTTTCAGGTTATTCTGGTGACACTTTAATACGTCAAGTACAAATGTCTCACAATTTGTTTGCCCACTTTCATTAAACTTAATTAATGTGGAATATTAGAAACTAAATGCTGAACCCAAGCCCATAAAGCTGAAGAAGGAAGGCGTTAAAATTGGGGGTAATTTCCATCTCTCTGGCGCTCTAATGAAAACCACTATGGTATTATTTTATTATTTAGGGGTCATAAATCACTCCCTTTCGGTTTGGTACGGTTCGCATTTGGCATCTATGCTCGGCAATTTGGAATCGATAAATTAAAATCTATGGACAGAAATGCTTCTCTCCTCCTCGAACTACTCGCACCCGCTGTGCCAAAGGAAACTTGTTTGCTCCGAATGCCCAGAATGTCACGCAACACAAAACTAATCGCATATCAAACGTGCAGGAGCGTGATATATCGTGCCCGATTCCAGGCATTATCAACGACAAGGGCCAACCTTCCCGTGGTATCTTCATCGCTACAAGCAAAAGGCGAGCCTGACTCTCTTTTGGGGAAATATTACAAAAGGAAACAGCAATATTCAGGTAAAACACAATAATATATATTTTGGGTTTGGAATTGGACAAATTACAAAAGCAGGAAAAGTTTACCTGGTGTAAACTTTCCCATTGACGACTTCATTTCCTCAACCACAGACTGAATAGAGTATGCAAATATTTGATCAACTATTGGGGAGCTTTGGGGAACTATACCGTAACTTTTATTAACAAACACTCAAAATGTCCCAATATTCTGGAATTTTCCCCATTCCATTACCTCATATATGAAAGTTAGCTCGGTTTTTCTTTTGTGATCTTTGCTATTATAGAGATTTTCTAAAGCTCAAATGTTATTTTTCTCCTATGATAAAAGATTTCTTTAAAATATTTCTTTGATATTATCTAATGTAATATAAATACAAGTCTTGTATAGTTTATATGTTTGTTAAAAACGGCATCTAGGTTACATTTAAGAAAATCCCAAAAAGTCTTTAAATCTTTTACGGTTAATTTAATGTGTTTGAATAAACATTTTATTACCATTAATTAATGGAAAAATAGCAAAGTTGATAACAACAGACAAACCAGATTCTTATGAATTTATTTTTCTTTGAAACAAATTAAATTTAAGAAGAAACAAAATTCCATTTAAAATCTTTTATATTATAAAATTTCTACGAATTCCTTTAAAGAAGATGAAATTGAATTACTCAAAAGGCTTAAATCAATATTATTTTCCTTTCCTTAAAGATTGCCATTGTTTAGGCCTTTTGTAATATTGGAATTGTATTTGTCAGGTTTCAGCTTTGATATTAACCCCATGACATTTAATAAATTTTAAATAAAAAATATTAATTATTGTTTTACTCGTAAAATTTCTACTTTACTTATTAAAATTTTCCGAGTTGGATTAATATTTCATTAAATTTAAGAAGAATTTTTTTTATTTCTTAGAACGAATATAAAAATATTCAATTAGGACCACGTTTTGGTTTTGATCATTTAACCTTATAATTGTTTTCATTAAATTAATTTTAATGACTATAAAGTTTAACAACAAGTTTACTTCTGTGTTTTGGTCTGGAGATAAAATCAGTCAATTGAACAAAATTCATTTCCCTCTAATGATTAGGGTGGTGCGGGGTATCCATTTGATTTGATTGGAGATAGACATGGATACCGAATGGGTGGTGACCATGGACAAAAACCAGAATTGATCAGAGTTCGGTTCTGTTTTTTGGCCGTGTTATGTTAATCAGTTTAATTTACTTTACACAAATTCGATAATTGAATTTCGGGACGTAATTATGCGCACCCATCCGACCATCTATTTCCTATAGTGAATAGAGCAGGCACCCAACGACTAATGATGGGTATAAGTGTCTATGTGAATATGTGTGTACAATTGCGGTGGTTGATGGGACGAGTCGCCTGTGATAATGGATCTGATGGAGTGGTTAATCAATGAACGGTTTCATGGCCTGTTTTAATGATTTCAAGTGCGGTTTCTGGGCTCTTTGTCTCTCCCTAAACAACACTGAACAAATCAAAACCGGAGGGCACATCGTTCAGCTCTCTCTCCTTTAGAAACATCTAACATAATTAGCCAAATGCTCTCGGTCCATCCGCTACCGTCTGACTTGAAGGAGCAAGCAGCCAGAATCAATCATAATTATTCAAATTATCCATTTTCAAACTCATTAAATCCGACGAAATCTCATCATTTATTAAATTATGACCTTCATTAAAGGTTTATGCAAAATTGCCAGAATTTCAAGATTCATTTATTAATATTTCATCCATTTAAACTCCCAGATATTCACATTGTAAAGGGCAATACGAGGCTCTCTCTCCCACCCATCAATCAAAACAAAATCGATATCCTTTGATGGGTCATCTCGTGCAGGCATGATTTGGCAGGCTATTCACTGAAGGCAAAATCACTCCACATTCTGTGTAAATAAGTTCTGAATGACACATAAAAATTTTTGGTTCAGAGTTATCCGACCTGGATTATATTTATGACTCGACCGTTTATTAATTCAGTTGGAACAGAAAGTTGAGCATGAACAGAGCCAAAAGTGAATTCCATTGAAAGGGATTTTATATTAAATTTAATCTTAATATAGCAAGAATGTTTAAAGACAGAATGTCTTTAACTATTGATATGTATAACTTCTTTTTGATATGAAAATAAAAAGATTATTGAAGATTTTTAAATAATTGATTTGCTCAATAAGGTTAGAGTTCAATACCAGATTAGCTTTCATTGATATTTTAAATTAATGCAAAAGCTTTCAGGGTTTTGATCTGAGTCGATAAAGAAACTTGGTTGTTAGAAATAATCTCATGAAAACGATAGTTTTATTGTATCGTTGTTCTTGTATGTCTTCACCAAATAAACGTTAAAGTTAATTGGTCAAGAAAAGTATCATCATTAGACAAATTTAACTGACACGTGACCAGAATATCTATTAAAACATCGCAATTAAGACTTACAATTTCAACATCAAACTACTACAAGTTACAGTACTAACCAATAAGAGACAAATAAGTATATTTTATATTTTGATGTAAAACAATATTCAGTTTCCTTAAAGCTGGGCTATCATCCTTCCAAATAAATCTATCCTTATAAGAAATAAATTCTTTCAAAAATCAATCAAAAATACATTTCTCTTGACAATTTACCGTAAATCCAATATCAAATCTTTCTCCTCTTAAAACTTACTACTCTAGTACTTGGAAAAAGTAGGTCAAAGAAATCTAATTAAATAGGAACAACATCAAGCATCACTTTTGTGTGATTTAACCATATATTTACTATTATATGCAAGAGGAAACGTCTATGAACTCTCCAAATTATTCATGTCAGTGGGGAGAAGGCCACATCATTAATATTCCATGACAATTGCACACTTATGCTGGGCCTGGTGAGTTCTTATGTTCCGCACTGTACTCAGGTATAATTGGATTTTATGCAGGAAATTTATTACATGATTTCGGGACATAGCCAGCCAGCGCCAGTGTTTGTAGTATAAAAGGCGAGCTCTCTCGGCATGGGGTCGTGTGAGAAGGGCAGGCAGAGTGGAGTGGAATCGGAATTGGACGCAAAACAGAGAATAACAGTTGGGGAATCGATAAGAACAGAAATTTATTCAAAAAGTTACATTTCGAGGAGCAGCTACACAGTAATAACAACAAAAACCACTACCCAAAATGAGTCGAAATCCATTAAAAGTTCCGATTATATTTTTCCGTTCTTTAAGACGAGACGAGCTACCAGCAAACACACAAATAAGGGAGGTTATGTAACACACAGCAACACTGAAGGCAGAGGAGAAAGGAAACGACATTCCGGATGCAAAAAAATATAGAAACCAAGAAGAGGAGGAAGAAGCCTCGGATCCGCGAATCAAACAATGACAATTACATTTAGAGACATTAATTGATTGACATTCAAGTGACATACCGTTTTTTGCTATCGATCTGGCGACGGCTTTTGATACTATTATGCAATAGAGAAGAGTCTACGTAGAGTATTGTCACAAAGCACAGGCCTGTCGGTGGATTTCGGTGAGACTTGGTTTTTTTGGTTTGTTGTTGCAAATATCAGTCAAAGCCAAATATTAATCCGTCTTTTTTTCTCTTGTTGTGCACAATTTAGAATTTAGGTTTTATTGGTTTTTCTCGGAATTTTTAATTTGGGTACATTCTCTCCTTCTTTTAAATAACAGTAATAAATGTTCAACAATTATGGCTCCAGGTCGAGGTTTTTGGCTTTTGTTCAATAAACTGATAACAACTCCAATTAACCCCCGGGTCAATATTAACGTTATAACAATAGTAACAACAATATAAACAACAATGCCCCGAACTATTTGCTATATAAATATATATATAGATGGATTTATTCTATATAGATGTACGAGAGTGATGATTTATTGCCCGAAAATTTTCAGTGCGGTTTAGACACACAATCCAGAGCACACAACAATTATACCCAGACTACTAGCTAGAGAGGATTTTAACGGCGACAAGCTCCCGAAACAACATCATTTCATTTTTTCCACTACGGAAATTTCGGTATTCCGCTTATATACAGTAAATGTGAGAAAAGCTCCATTCCCTTGTCCTAGTATTAGTATAGAATACAAGACAGCACGCGCTCTAATACATGCAGAGAAATACGAGGCGCACACTCGCTTCGCTCTAACAACTGTCAAAAGTGCCCCATCGCATATGACGTAATGAACGCATGCGCTTCAGCTGATTACCAACACTAAACTAGAAACACCACCACCACTGCATTATTATTGAATTTATATCAGCCCGATGAGAAATGAAGTTAAGCTATGATAAGAAGCCAAAATTGACCAGCATGATGATGATGAAGGGACCTGATAATTTCGTATTTTCGGTAAAACAAAAAAGTTTAGCCATTTTTTACGTCATTCACTTGTAATTAACTTGCAAAAGTTTCAATGGTAACTGGCAGATTGTTTATTTTGTTTTTTTTCCTCTGCCTCCCATCAAACTTACATTCGTTTGGGACCGAAGGTAGTAAATTGGATTAGCAGGTATACGTACACTGAGCTGTCCCTGGAGCACCTTTTCCCAAAAACACTGAGAACACTTCACTATCCAATTGAATTATTGGATCAATTAGTCGATATAAAGTTTCAAACTTCTGACATTCACCGACGACGAGAGAACAAATAAAAAAAACAAATGCGCCGCCGAACACACGCACACTTGGATCACACTGACTGCTGCTGCTGCGATGTTAAACAGAATTTCGTATGTGTGAACTTGGTTTTTACTAATTCACTATTTTTCAGCGAATTTACATCGGCGAAAAATGCACTCTATACCTTTTTAGGTATTGTTACACACAGAACACACTTTGCACTCACAAAACAATGTGGAATGCCAATAACAACAATTTATTTAATAATAATATGCAAATAACAATAATAACAACTATATGTAATTGAATGTGTGTATCGATTAATTTTGCATTCGGAGAACAGTTTGCCCTTGTTGAGATTTCGGAATGCGCGCCCGCCACCTGGATCTGAGGGTGGCTTTTGGTGTGGAGTTACTTTGTCGACGGGAAGAAGAGGTGAGAGAAAAGGGAACCCTCAAATCAAGATGTAGTAAATTGTGTGTTGAGAATAAAACTCGCGAATCACAAACACCAACACATTCAACGAACAAAGATTTTTCGGTTAGATTTTAACGGCACCAAATCGTGACTCCTTTCTTTTAGTTAAGGGTTGGATTCTGGTGACAGATTTTGGCGTGCGAATGCGGTCGAATGGCCTCCACAAAACAGTTGACGAACGATTGATTTCACACGGCACACATACGCAATTATTTCGGCTGGTTTTGCACAAACACACACCACCTTTGTGACACACTGTAATCAGTCAATAACAACGGTGTTTCGTCATATCGAGACTAGCCGAGCGACTAAAACGAAAAAACAATAATGAAAATATACAATATTTTGCACTCTGGAAGTCCACACCTGTGTATTTGTGGCCTATACAGTCGAATTTTCGCCCTAGTGTTGGTGCCTATGGCGAGAGTGGAAAGCTTTCCGAAAAGTACGTCGACGAGTCCAACAACGCCGAAAGCTCAATCCTCGGGTGGACTGGACTAGGACAAAACAAGGGTGATTTGCACTTGAATTTCGTCGACCGATGACGCGATTAATTACTGGCTATTTGCGGCTAGTTTTAAATTAGGTAACCACCACCGAATTTTCTCCACTCTGATTTAGACCCCCCCGGAAAAGCGACTGAACTCTACACATGCGCCCCCGGTGTTCAAGACAGTGTCGGTCGTGTGAATTTCACTCGGATCACATTTTCAACACAGACAGAGGCGCAGCAGGGAAAATTTTGGGGGCTGCCACGACCACCATTTCGCCAAACCCAAACACAGAGACACGGGGAGGCCAAGATTGCACAAGTATTTCCCTATATTATTGATCCACTCTTAAAGCAACAAAACACCCGCGCGCCGCCTGAAACAATGTTGTTGTATGCTGGATTTATTTTGGTTTTTCGCCTCCCGACCCGATACGAAAAGGCTTTCCCGAGCGGTGGCCACACTGCTGCCAAAAAGAAACGGATAAATGGGGATATTTTCCAAAACGATTACCGAAATCCCTTTGCAAATTTATATAATGTAATGCCAATCGAGGAACACTATCAAGCAACCGTTCGCCGACAATGTCATCCGGAAGACGTCATTACAAGGCTGACGGGGGTGGGATTAGGTAGCGAGTGGAATTTCAAAGACAAGGAATAGGATTACCAACTTTTTAATTATGCTTTAAATCGAGAAAAACAACTTAATTGAATATTTTGTATAGAATTTGAACAATTTTTATTTAAAGCATATTAAATTATTCTCATAAAATACCTCTGTTATTTATTGGAGATGGAAGAAACCCTGAAATCAAAAGCAATATTTTAGATCTTTATAAATTTAATATATTATAATATTTAAGGGTAAAAAATATATCAGGCGCATCCACTGCTCCACTTCAGTGTAAAGGGAATCAGGAATAATTAGATTTCACTCGTACTGATTCTTTTTGGCAATCCTAATTGATAGTGGTCCTTTAAAAGGGTTCTTACGGCACATGTATAATATCTTTCTTATTTTCCTTCCTGCTCTCTGTATCGAGAAGATTTAACAGCGGCAATAAATGATGATGGTCTTTCGGATTTTCTGGCCAGTCAGACGAGCTTTTCAAGCTCTATCCCGCTCATCACATCATTTACTTGCTTACATTCCACTGACTTTGCAAATCCAATTTATGCGAGGCTCGTGTAACACACTTGCGAGACGGCAACATATTTGCAATTTTATTATTTACACCAGAGCATCATCGACGTCATCATCATTATTACCGTTGTGTCGTTTTGTTGTTGGCTGTTGTATTATAAAGCTATTGATGAAGCTTTTCGGTCTCTCTATTTCTCGGCTCCCGGCGGAATATCTGTTCATGTTGTAAATGTAAACGTATGACGTAACTTTTCCCACCTGCCCTCCACCGGATTCTTGCTCCCACCAGTACAGGTGTGTGGAATGTTGGCCAATGATGATGGCGATGATGATGCTGTGATGATTATGTTCTTAAATACAAATCTCTAGCGGCTCAGGGGGATGATTTTTAATTAAATGGAAATTATTGAGAAAGACATTATTTGATTTTATTCTTGTATTTATAGCCCTCGGATCGATTTCAGCACTCTCTCCATCGCCTAGCTCGTACCTAGAGCCCAGAACGAGGGGTGTTTACACGTGGATTATCTCCCACATCACACTCTATTTAACTGCAAGTGTTTTTGTGCAATTGTGTGGTTCGCCATAAAATTAAAGTGGTACTTAGATACTTTGTTTGCGAGGCTAATACCACAAGTATTCGCAACCAGAGCAGGAGATTGGGATGGAATGCGTTTTAAAAGCTCCTTCAGCGGTGTATTTTTAGCAGATTGTTGTGCTCGCAAACAAGAACATGATCAGAATTATTTAAACATTAAGTTCAAAGTTTCTAATTATTTAATGGTTTCATTACTCTAATGTAGTGGTTCAAAATTTATTTGTTGAACTTTGACTTTTAAAAACTTCTAAACCCCCTTGTATCATTAACATTAATACAGTTTATTTAGATAATTTTTTGTTTCTATTGTAGTAATTGAATAATTCATTTCATACATCCAAAATAAATAAGCACTTATTAGATATTCTCGTATTTTTCCCTAAAATTGGGCTCCATAGTAGAAATTATCTAAGAGAAACTTATCTATTAAGAAAAAAGGACTTAAAACGGTAACTTTATTTTAATGTTTCGTCCCTGTTAATGCTTCCATAAATTCTAATTATCTTTTCTCGCGAATTTTCAAGCTTTTTAAGGTTTAAAAAGTGATTATGTTTATCTATTTGACTGCAAAAGAATCCATTGCTCTGGACTTATAAACTACCAATAAGGGAGATGAAAAATGTTGAGAGATTAACAATTTTAATAATAGATTGGATTTTGATGCTATGGCATTTAATAGTATTTTTAATTAAACCTTTGTTGTCTATGGCAACAATTTCTTTATTAAAATATCTGGAACGTAAAACAGAAATCACGATATTACTTACTTGATATAATAGTAAGTATCCAGCAGAGAGTAAAATGTACAAAATTGGAGCAAAGTAAATTTATGTAAGCATTCTTAGAGATTCCCTGAAATAGAAACTGCTTATTTAAGTAGTTATTTTCGTCCTGAAGTATAAAGCAAATCAGCTAAATTGGAGACCTTCTACTAAACATTCAGATCGTTAAGATTGGGTGGTATTTTCCGGAATGGGGGAGGTTTGATCATTAATAAATGGAGCACAGGGCGAGAGATAGAGAGCAAGAGTGAGCCAAACAACATGCCTGAACTCGGTCAAATAAATATTTCATTTTGCTGGCGGGGTTTGCAATGGCGGAAGTGCAATGCAGAACGGTGCCAGGCAAGGAGGTACGGCGAAAGGAGAAACGAGTGTTCCATTTACGTTGAGTAAATTGTGGAAAATTGCATTAACCCTTTCATGGAAGTGGCTCCTCGTCAAACGATGATTAGTCGGAGCGGATGGGAGGACCGGCCCCGAAACACAACGCCGCCGGACCTTAGGCACAACACTACAGGACGATAGCTGGATAGATGAACGACAGAGCGCATATGGCACAAATTACAGAGCCATTATTTATTTAGCGGGCGTATTTGCAAAGTCGTCCCTATTCAATCGATGCCATTGTGTTTCAGTCAATTATCGATGTAAATATGTACTTATTAACTCTGGCGACGGAGTTTGCATTGCAATTGTGTGTTCTGTTTGGCAAAGTCGTCGGGAGATTATTATTATTATTACTGAATACGAAATTATCAAATAAGACGAAATGTTGCGAAAGTCGTGCTTTTCCCATTTTTACATCTCCTCAAGATGATTCTTTGTAATGATCAAATTTACTCACAAAAGATAAGGAAGAAAATAATTTATTTATATATAAGGTACCAATCAAAAGTTTAATCTTATTTCTTGAAATGAAATAAATTCAATATTATACTTTAAAAATATAAATGAATTTATTTGAAATATGTTAACATTTCAATACTAATATTTGTTTCGTCAAGGACGTTATTAATGCACTAGTGTATTTTGTTATTGTTCAAACAGAATAAGATAAATAAAAGTATGTTAATTTCTTATTTAATACTCACTGAAATAGCCGACTTTTAATTTTATTATCATTATTCATCTACGAGTATAAAGGAAGATTCTAAGGCTAATATTTTGTAATATTTGATAATAGTGAATGGAGGATCCTACACAACGAAGAGGTCTATGATCTGTACTAGGATGGCGACGTACCTAGATTTGTGGAATTAAATAAATTGCGATGGGCAGGACATGTAACCAGGATGGATGAAAACCGATTCCTTAAAAAATTAATGGATGCACGGCTGACAAGAAATATACCAGTAGACAGACCCAGGAAACAATTCTAGGCAAGTATTAGTGAGGCAGCAGAACGACGGAAAGAAGTGGCCATCAACACACAACAATAGAGGGGTATGATGACATAAGCAATGGGTCACGCCGACCCATAAGCATTTACAGAATACTTATCCACCAACAAAAATTTGGCATTAAAATTAAATTTTACAAATAAATCTTACTATAAATTGTTTCCGCAAATTCGATTATATTCGTATTTCGAATAAGGTCTTATCTGATCGACATTGTTGTATAATAACCTTTTGTGTAATTCCGTATCGAAAAGTAGCCTCTTTTTAACGCAAATTGGTTCTGTAACGGTTTACTTTGCAGTACAGAGTGCGGCAATATGTCAAAATTTGGAAGCAAATTGTCACCAATTTAATGAAATTACATATTGTTGTCATAGCCCAATATCAACAAATTTTTGATAAAGTTTATTAAAGTGAGATAGGATTGTTTCTATTTCTCTCCAATTAATTTAAATTTATTTAACTGGTGTTCTCCCTCTAAATTATTAAACTGTTGCGAACGTTTTTATTAGTAGTTGTCGATTAACTGGTATTTTTTTTTAAATAACGTTTAATACACATTTAAAATAGGTTATAACAGCACTTGTATCGAAATATACTATTACAAAACATGAACGAAAAACATTGTTTAACACGTTAGATAATTTTATTGTAATATTCTTTTACACGTTGCCTCGTCAGAAGTTATGGGTTCGATACCTCTTCAGGTGGGATTGATTGGATCCTTTTTCAACCGGTCTAGTTACTATTAATTGACTAATAATAGACTGAAAACAAATAGACATGAAAAGTCTAAACCCGTTTGCTTCCGGTTGAAACTCCCCATTTTTCTAAAAGGAATTGAAAGGTAAAATATAAATATTTTTTTTACGAAATCCTACTTTTAAAGGATTTGTGGATTTAAACTAAAATTTATCGTTGAAATTTTTGAGAATATTATTACATGATTTTGATCTAATCATTTATTTACTTATTATATTTTTCCACGAATCAAATAAATATACCATATTTACTAGAAAAATTAATTTCAATGGTAATTAATCTCTTCTAGAAACACATTTTACTGCGTATGTTTACTAACTAGTTAAATGGATTTACGAGTATTTTGTTAAGATATCTTATTCGTTTTAGAAGATTTATTTGATTTTTTATTGTTCCAAATGTTTTCAGATAACGGACAATTTTGTTGAGTTGAATTAAATCGTTTCTTGTTCAAAACCCGATAAAAATACGTTTCGGTATTAAGGGAACAATTCGCGAATTTATTTATTTATTACTTCAAGATGGAATAGGTAGATGGGGGATGGGAGAGAGAGATGATCCAGTCTGCGACAAAACCAGGCCACAATGGAAGCTGAGAAGCGTTCAGAGGAAGTCGTCTCGCTTTTTATAAATTGGAGGGAAAATAAATCAAATTTTTATTGCCAAAATTAAATTCATACAAAAAATGACATAACTGTTTAAAGTTCAATTGGAGAGGGATGGGAAGGAATGCTGAACAAAGTCCATAAATCCACGTAGGGCAAAGAATGGGGAACGAAATCGTTTTATCAGACAGAGTAATGTCTGCCGTTTAAAATGGAATAAATCGCCTCACAATTTCTGCATGATTTATAAGACATCGATTTGTCCAGGTATCTGACGTTCCGTCTGCCTCTGCCCTGCTATTTTCCAATCATCTGCCCGCCGCGCCGAGTCTAGTTCATCCGAGTGTCATATCAGTGGATAATGGGAATATTTGCGAAATACTTTTCAACTTTACGGTGCCACCTTTCAAAGGACAAAAAATTCCAATTACATGCCTCGTTCTCTGCTCGTCAGTATTGTAGTTTGGAGCCGCCTGCCGCCGAGCCGAGTCGAGCTCAATATTGAGCTCCCATCATCAGTACGTTCACCAGATATTAAAATTATTCGCTCCGATACGACTAATTGAATTTTTGAAATACCGTTCGTTAATGAAATTTCGCTCAAATTCAAAATCGATATATGCCAAGGTGCATTATTGTCTCACTCTCCCTCTCTGCCCACCAGCCCCAGTCCCCACTTTTCATCCTCTTTTATTGTCTCACCAGTGCTCGTTTTGTACTATTTAAATTCGCAAATTTAACACAATAGACAATGAAAATGACACCTTTCTTCTCGTCCTCATTTTATCAAGACAATTTATATTTGTTCCCATTAAAGAACAAGAGTCAGCGGCCATTGTTATCAACCTGTTTCAAGTTCTTCAAAGAATTAAATTTAATTAAACTCTTTGATCATTTATTTTATGGAAATTTTCGAAAAAAGGTCGACCTTTACCAAAATATTTTGACAATATTTATATTCTTATTGTCAAAATAAATTAATTAGAATGAATATTTACTAATAAATTATAAAAATCATTGTTTTTTACTAATTTATTCTGTGGATATCTTCACAGAAGATCTCTTATCATAAAGAATTAAATTAATTATTAAAAGTTTACACTTTACTATATTGTATCATACTATAACTGTTTACCAGATAATAGACAAATTTTTGCTAGTTGTTATTATTAAATTATTTTAATGAAATTACAAATTGTTGTCATAATCATATCTCTACTCATTATATATCTTCAGTTGAGAATTTCGTTGAGAATGGTTGCTGCATCATTTGAAAAAACCGCTGTGTTTTACTTGTCACCAATTTGATAAAATCATGTATACATATTATTGTCATTAAAGATTATTATTTAAATATGAAAATGTCGTTGTGAGTTGTGGTTGCACAATTTGAAAAAGCAATTGTGAACGGTTTTATTATTAATTATCGATTAAATGATATTTGTTCAGAATTACACAAAATAGCGTTCGATACACATGTGAAATCGGTTATTACTGCACTCATTTACCTACTTTAACTCGCTGCACTCGTCAAAATACATGGTAAATTCTTGCTGTAATTACCTCTATTTCACCACTTGTATTGAAATATACTATTAATCTGATTGTAAGAAAAGACTTTCAGTGCAGGCGGAAAAACATCCGCAACATAATGTCGTGATCTGTATAGTGGGAAATTAGTTGGCAATTCAAACTAGCCGTATATATTACTAACCTTAAACCTGACCTAAACAGTGTCCAGATCTATATTGTTCTAGTGTGCGGTGTCGAATGGCGGGTCTAATAAACACTTTTATTCTATCCCATTATGGTATAATTCGCTCAAAGAAATATTATTATATCAATAGTAATAATTTAGCTAGGGCCTAGGTAATTTTAATAGGGAGGGAGGGATAGGGCAATAAACAAGGAGGAGCGAATGGCTCTCCGCCATACCTCCTAAGATACGATATCGTGTATCGTTGCAATGATCTTATTTATATATTTATTTATTAATAAAGCTGTAAATCTTCAATAAACATTGTTATATTACAACTAGGCCGATAAGATAAAGCAATAAACACTAGTGCAATAATACAAATTTTATGCTTTAAAAGTGCATTAACGAAATAAACAAATGCAATCTACAATTTTGACCATTTCCACCCTTTCCTGTGAGCATTTTGAATCAATCTCAAACTTATCTTCAGAACTAACATATGTCAACCAACATGACCTTAATTTCAACTGTAAATGCAAAAGCTACAAATTGATATTCGTATTTGGTTGATAACCCTTTGAGATGAATAACTAAGTGTACCTTTATTGTAAATACATGAGTGTTTATTAATTTATAAGGTTTTATTTATTTAAAATGTTCTGAAATCTTAATTATATATTCCTCTAAAAAATGACTAACTTTCGGTGTTAAGAGTTTCGAAACCATATACCCTATAAATATGAATAAGATAAATACGCTAATTTTTTAAAAGTTAACCTAAATAATTAAAACATAGTTTAACTTGTACTCGTACGTTAATTAGAATTTCTAAATTGTTCATATTATTAACAAATAATTATCCTTTTAAATCTAATTTCAAAATAAAATAATCATCACTTAAATCTCCCCCTTTAAAGCGAAAAAAGTCGAAAGAAAAACACTCAGCTCTGGGGCATTAACTCAAAATCAATAAGTAATTTTGTTATTTATTTTGAATTGCTCAATGTAGTGGATGTAATTTGAATTTACACCTTCATCTCACTGGCCCCGTTATCTGATTTCTGGCCCGGCTTATTCCAAATAAATTATGTTTTATGGTGACCGAAAGAATTTGGCCAAACCCTTTGCTCGTAAATTCGGAATTGGACTTGAAAATCGATTAAATTTATTCTGGTTTTCAACTAGAAATTCCAGCTGAATGTTTTATAAATAGCCGCCCCCACCTCGGCCCCATTCACCGCAGCCCCGGCCACACCGTATCGAATTTCAATAAATACCTCCCCCGACTCTGGCTTCTCCGACTGAAGCTGAATTGGCCGTGCTTCGTGTGTATTTTCGGAGGGATTATGGCGAAACGGGAAACTGGTGAAGGGGAAGAAAGCCTTTAAAGTTCAAAGGCACATTGTGAGTGCCCAAATTCATTTATACGGAAAATATGCAAAATCACTCGGAATATTCTCACGAATGGGGAAATACCGTTCATCAATACACACAAATGCACAACACAGTGATGGGCGTAAGAATAAGATCAGATTCGTTTGAAGAATAAGCGATTATTGTTAACTTTAATTAATTAATATAAAATTTCTAAATTCCTTTTTTACAAAATTTTATAATTTTATAATTTTATTAAATATGAATCGCTTAGAAATGAAGTACCAAGAACTGATGGATGGAAAACCAGAGATTAGAACAAATTGATTTTATTGAATGCTCTCGTACATATGCTCAAATAGAAGTTGCTGAAATATTTGGAAAATTTAAAAAAGTAATAAATAAAAAGCAGTACCAGTAGATAGTAAATATCAAGTAACCATTTGTGCTATCGGCTGTTTTGAATATATGAATAAAAATGTATTGAATTGGAAATGAATGTAAAATATTATAGTAGAGCAATTCTTTTTTTACAAGTGAAAAAGTAGCAAAACTTTTAGTAGTGAAAGAAGTTTCACACTTAGAAAATTAAGTCAATGTCAAGAAGCTATCTTTTCCTTATGGGAATGCAAAAAATGTGTTTAATATTCAAATAGAGGTAGGTTATTTGCAAAAATTATGGCATGGAAGATTGGGCACAGAACTTGTTCGGCGACTACAATCCTTATACTTCGCGCTGGTTCTCCCTGCCTATTAGAATTTCTGGCCATCTCTAAATGTTGCAATTGATAATGTCTACAGTATTCCAAGTAATGATTTTTCAAGTGATTTTGGAGAGTATCTTCTCTGGCGTTACAACCATTGTCGAGCCTTTGCTTTCTCCAGCCTTTTACTTCATTCGGCGCGGTTGCTGATTTTGCTCTTCCAACCGTTCGCATCGTCATCCTCTCAATCCTCCTATTTTCTTCTTGGCCGTCTCGGTCTTAGCGTTCGTCCAGGAGTAATCTTTGTGAGCATTGGTATGGAATAAGATGGAAGTGTAATTAGACCCGTTGTTCAGCACTGCACACTAGGCTAGTAAAGGTTTTAGAATTTTAAAGAATATGCTAAATATCAGTGATATGACCATTTCGAAAAAAAAAATTGGTTTTTAAGTATATAAAAAGGCTAAAATAAGATAAATCATAAGAAATCATTATAAAATGTAAAGCAGATGTCTTTAACTTTGTATTATTGCTTATTACCAAGAGAATATCTATTTCAATTTAAAATTCTCTTACAGATTTCCGCTATCGTTTATAAACATTCAATAATAAAACTGGTTTAGGGATCTTTGTTATAAAGAGAATTTTCTTAATGATTGCTGGTCTGGATGTACTAAATATAGAAATAAAATTTGTATTTTAAAACATTGATGCGTTTAAAGAATAATCGATGACTGTAAATTAGATCTTGGAACATACTTTTATTTGTGATAGAAAAAACGTAGCCGGTTGAACAGAGACGATGGAAATTCCTTTGTAAATTTACTTCTGACTTGATAACGTGTCTCGCTTACCAAAACACATTCGGGAATATTCAAATAGTCGCCATTTAAACGGTCATTGTTAAATCGACGAAAATTTGAAAATTTGCAAAGAACTTTCGACTCGATAGAGAGAGTAGAAAATCCTTTGTATACTTCTTCAGCTTTCAAATTCAATTACAGTGAAAAGCATTTGATCGCCTTTCCACAAGGGATTTTGTCTAGCGATTGACAAAAGCCAATTGAATTAATTGGAGCCTCTCTCTCACAAACAAAACGGGGGCAGAGAAGCTGGAATTGTTCTTGCATATTCATTGTCTACTTCGGTTTTCCACATAATGCCATTTGTGCTCGAACAATAATAACTATACGTAGAGAGCAGTCTAAAGGCCATCATCGTGTTCACTGAGAGGCCACACCGGAATACATGAATTCAAATTAACTCCAGCTAACTGAATGATATCTGCAAATTGCAGAGCGCCTGTCAGAAGAGGAGTTAGTAATTGTTCGGACATTTTAATTATTTTAACACAGAATGGTTCATTAATTGCAAATATTAATAAAAATACTATGGATTAAATTTTAAATAGAATCATTTTAATAAAATTCTCACTAAAAATAGGAAATAAATTGGTTTTTGTGCTATAAAATAATAGTTCAAAGCCCAGTAGAAAGGTTTTTCGTTCATTCTTTTTAAAATGTGTTTGTGACTTGAAAAATAGCACAATTCAAAATCAATCTTAGTAATTAATTTGCTTCATTTACAGAATTAACGTTTTGTAAATGTGTACATTTCGCCTTAAAAGGTCAGTTGATTTTCAATATGAAATTTTGTTCTTTAAATACTATTGAAACAGGATATTGAAGATCTTTCCTCAATAAAATAATGGCAGTTATTAAATTTTAATTTAATACCAATAGCTTGGGTAATAGTATTTATTGGATTTATTGGCAAATGAATTTTAGTAATATAATAAAAAATATGTTTTTACTGGGACGAACACGATTCGAATTTTGTGATGCGACGCTTAACCAACTACGCTACTCCAGCCTTTAAAAAATTATGCATTTCTCTAAATAATACATATTTATTGTAGTGAAGGATTGTGTGCGATAGATAGAAAGATTATAATTTTTTGAGGTAATTTTATTTTCAATTATTAGAAATAATAGTTATTTGTACACTTAGGATTCAAAGTGATATTTTGTTCACTGAGAATTTCAGTTGTCAACCGAAGCTTGCTGAGGTTGACAAGAAATTCGAATGAACAAAATTCAATTGAACCCGTAGAGTACACATAACTTTATACATTTGTAATCTAGTGTCTTTGATTTGAAAAATCTCAAAAATTTTAATAAAATAATCTCAGTACATTATTTTATTATTATAGTACGTGAGCGTGAGACAAATTAACAATTTTTGTTTTTTGTCTCCCTAGAGAAGAAAAACTCATTTTGAATGGATGCTATCAGTGAACAAAAGCTTACTTTGAACGCATCAAATGCATAAAATAAAATTTTTATTTATTTGACAACTGTTGTTTAATATTATTTTTTTTTATTGTTTTTTACTAGGAAAAAAGTACCACAATGTAAAAAGTGATTCAATACGAAACTCAAATAAAAACTTGATATACCAATATTTTAGCACATCTACTGTTAATTGAGAAAAATGAATTGAATTTTATTGGTTTACTTCTAATAATTGATAATCACTTTTGTGGGATGAGATTATTTACCCAAAGAAGTATAAAAAATTGTCATAATATTTATATTATATAATAGAATTCACTTCATGTATTTCCTATTTATAAATATCCTTTAGAAGAAATAATTTAGTCTCTAGAGACTAATAAACTAGGGGTTGGAGTAAGGTTTTGCCGAATTTATACCTAATGGAATCATATATTAAAGAAATTACTTAATACCATTTAAATGTTTAAAAACTATATTTCTACCAATGCGATATATTACTAATAATTAAAATATATTGATTACTTTAGTTAAAAAGGAAATATCAAACTGAAATTCTAAACTATTTTATATGATGATACCGATTCATAATCCTTTTTATTTTATGGCATCTTTCATGTTTAATATAAAATTGACAGGACTTTTAAAGTTTAACCACTCAATATTTATGAAAATGTTATCCTCAACGAGATATTTCTGGCAGAATGCATAAATAAACGAAAATCACCGGATATTTAAAATGTTAGTAATGATGGAATTTCCGAGAGAACGACTCTAATGCATTTTTATGGCATAATGGAGTGAAGTCCATTAGAGGAGAGCGAGAGGACGTATTGCGAAAATATTTTGGATGGGTCTTTTGCGAACATTTCATCGTGACCCAAATTCTTTGCAGCTTAGCATGCCATCGTCAGGCAGCGCAGGGTTTTACGGGGCATCTCTAAGTGTTCGCTCTATGAAATTGCCAAATTTGGCACTTCCGCTGTAAGACGCAAAACTGACTGCGAAGTTATTTATTTTCGGGCAATGATGTGAAGGCGGCTATATAATACTTGCATTACGAGAGAGCGGGGCGATAATTCAAGACATTCGACAATGAAATTATTTCCCAAATATGAGAATCGTGCGGGGCATACGCAATAATTTTCCCCGGCCAAAATGAGTGAGAGCGAGAGGATATTCGCAATCAAAAAGGGGCTGCTGAATAATCGCCAGAATGGGAAGTTATTTCGCAGAACTCTGAAGAAATAATAAATAGGGCAGTGGATGAGGCTTCGGCCAAACAATAATCATTATAGAACAACAACTACAATCAATTCCAAATTGATATCTCCGATCAGAACTAATTAATAAGAACTTGACGTGTGCCAATTTAATTCTAATGACGGCTTACCTTTTCGCCTTTTTCCCTAATTGGAATTATTATTATACCACGGAATCGGTTATTTATAGAGCTCTCCGATATGAACTACGCCAAAACATTTATTATTAAAGAATGTAATAAGAAAGCCCTTAATGTGATCGTTGTTATATATTCATAATTATGGAAATAGATTGATCACAAATTATTAATGAATTAAGAAGTAATTAAACTGGATTATTATATTAAATACCAAACGGGAAGTTTTGTAATCTATGATTTTTAAAAATTTTAATATTGATGTATGTTTAAAATGTGGAAAGAATAGCATTTTTTATTTCATTATTTGTTAGTATTATAAATCGGTTTAAAATTATAAAAATTATAAAATTTCCATGTTTTAAATTCATATTGAATTTAAAAAAAAAATATTTTTAAATTGTCATAAAAATTGATTTATTTATTTATTTTGACTTTTGGTTCGGCTCGGGATATATATCGCTTAAATAGGATTATTAAATAGAGTATTATATTTAAAATTAATTAGTGGAAAAGCTCTTTATTTTTTATTTTAATACATACTTTTTGTATATACATGTAGAGTCAAATGAATATCGTACTTTGATATTTCAAACCAAAATGTTTTGCTACTAAAAAATATAAGTTTGTTATGACATTCCAATTGTTTATCCAAGCTCAATTGTCAATACTTAAATATTAGAATTACTCTCTTTTTCTATAATTAATGAAAAATTTCATTATCTCACATCTTCTCCCAATTAAAACGAATATAAAATAAGCAATTATTTTCAAATCCATTACCAATTTATTTTTCAAATACAGAGTATACCCTCTGACACCACATAAGTTGACCAAATCCATTTAAACGAAAAATAATCAATTAATTCAGTTCGTTTGTTTGGATAAGTAGATAGATAATAAAACAATATGTAAGAAATAAAAAAAACTGTTAAATATAATAATTAGTCTTTCATATACTTGAGGTGTTAATAAGAAATTTATATTCTGAGATTTCTATGAATTTAACCAGTGCGCTAATAGTTATTTAAACAACGTGTAGGAAAAATGAACCATAATTAAACTCGAGTAGAGTTCTAGAAAATGAATGAAATGTATTTTCTTATAGATACAAGTGTTTAATTATGTGTTTTTCCAACTAGTTTTTACAACAATTTATACAATTCGCATATTTATTGGCTATTTTTTGGCGAAATATGAAGTAAAGAATAAGAAGAGAACCCAGTACTAAACCCATAGCGAATAGAACTTTTGATCTCAATTTTTCAAAATATCAGGACAACATTGCATAATGCACTGTATTACTGATATGCACTCATCATTAAACCACATTTAAAAACGATAATCAACATTTAAGGAGAATTTTACTTTTGGTCATTTAATGTGATTTAAATGACTAATAAATCATGGCCTACTTTATTATAGAGATACGAAAAACGTCTAAATATATTTTCATTCTACGCTTACTTAGATTAAAAATTTTAATTTTTAGTTGTTGAATTTTGGTACAAAGTATTAATTTCGTGTATTCACACGATTTGTAATTGTCTGCGGGTATTGAATTATATTTTATTTAATACTGTACATATTATGAAACAATTTATAGAAGTAGCAAAATGAAAACATTTTTCAGTAGAATTCTATAAAAAATATATATAGATAAAATAATTGTTTAAAAAAATTTAAATTTATTTTGATATCTCAAATTTAATTAAAAAATTTCCTGGAGAAATATGCTTTCTATATTAATCGCATTAAATGTTCGTCTATTCCGATTATGGCATTAAATTGCGAATTCGATTCTAAACCGTGTCTCATATTTTATGGAAAACTCCCCAAATTTTGTGAGCGATATCCGCCTTACAAGTTGTCGATGCCTGGGGTTGCCAGATTTAGAATTCATTACACTACAAATCACAGGTCTGTGTGCTGCAAATTTATGACCGGGACGACGTCGAAGGCAAAACAAAAGTGCGCGAGGGAAAATCGTACGCACGTCCATACTTAAATTGCGAATTTATATATGTATCGTTGAAGAAGGGGGGACAAATGGTGGCAACGAGCGAATATGCGGAAACCATTTTTGCCAGGAAATGGAACTCGCCGAAAAATGTCGCAATTGCGGACCGATTATTTATCTAAAAATTATGAACAATTTAAGTTCAAATCAATAAATTTTATGTGCAAAAGTAAATCGGCAAAAAATCCGAATAAAACAATTTAATGCGTCAGAGCACCCCCAGAAAGGGGGTGGTATGGGATTTGGCTCCGAATTTAATTGTGTTCGCAAAACGTTCGATAGGAAATGTGGAACAGAATTTTCCGGGACTCAATGCCATTAAAATGAGTAATTGCGTTTTAACTGCGAACGCTCCATTTAATGCGATAAATCAAAATATTATACTAATTTTATTCAAGAAAAGCAATTTTATTGGATAAAATTTTCAAAATTTAAATGAGAGGTTGGTTATAAGATGGTTTCCTTTAAATTTAATTGCAAACACAGTCTCTCTCATATTCAGAATTTGGATCTTTAACAAATAAAAAATTTTTATTTATACAACAAATTCCATAGGTAAGGTATTATTAAAGACTAGAGTTTTCTAAAATCAGTCGTTACGTTATAATAACGGTACATTTATCAAATAATACCTATCGATTATATTTTAAACAATACTTTAATAAAAAGCAATAATAAAATCAAAGCTTATTGAAGGTACCTGGGACTGTGATGATCTGTCTGTATTAAGCGATTATCTGGATAAAGCGATTGTTCGCGATCTTATTGAGCGGTTTCTATAGTAGTTTTTTGTTCTTTATAAAAATGTATACATCAGTTCCATACAAAAATTTCCGTATCACAAATTTATTAGCTAAAAATAACTATTCTAAATAATTAATAAAGAATTTTGCCAGTGGAGTGAAAAAGTTTTCACTTGAGTGTAACGAAATATCATTATTTTCGTTTCAAGACGGTTAAAGTTTCATCGAGAAACGAATGCAATTTTTCCAAATTTTCATTTGTAAAATAGCACAAAAACTAATTCTTCTTCTTTGACTCAACAACCGTTACCGGTCTAGGTCTAACCAATTGGTTTTACGTAATCGGAGTTAACAAAAACTAATTAAAACTATTAAATATTTATATGGGAAACATTGAAACATAACTTTGATACTCTGGGGGCTTTTTGTAGTTTTTAAAAATAGAAACATAACATTTAATGAAACATTTTAATGTGTGTAAATCTGAAAAAAAAATCATAAATATATACCCATTTTTCCATCAAAAGTAAACATTTCAGATTATATATATACATACCGCAGACCAGTTCTAAGTTTAACAATAAAAATTTTTTTATATTGTTAAACTTAGGTGCACCTAGACCATTCTGTTTAGATGCCATTAGTTGAAAGTCTAAATCTGTTGTTTGAAGTTAAGACACCCATGTATCTTACATGTTTGTTAAAGGAAAAGATTATTTTATATGACCATTAATTTTAAAAAACCCAAATTTTTTATTAAAATTTTAAATACTCATTTTTAATAATACATATCTTACCGTAAAAGAGATTTGTTACTTGTTTTAATTTGTTGAGTGGAACACCAAGTGTTTATAAATGACGAAATAATTAATAAATGGAGATTATCCCCTCGAACATAAAACTCGTTTTAGTGTGTAAATTTCCGATGAAAGGGATTCGCGACAAGAGTTGTCCCGAGCCAAAGCAAGGTGGTGAGAGGGTGGATGTAACGAACGAGGAGAGCCCATTATAAATTATTCATGAGGTTCCCATGTTCTTTGTTTCTCTGGATTTGCATATAATTAATGCCGAAATTGTCTAAGCTGAGAAACGGTCTGAAATATGCTCACCTGGTTCATAAATCAATTCCTTCCTATTTTCTTTTGCCACCTTTTACCCAATCTGGAAAAGTTTGGCGTTAGACGGGTGTGGGGGAGATGAGTTAAAAATTATAAGTCTGATTTATTCGCCCGAATAGATCCACAGTCATTCATCACCGTAAAAGTAAATCTCGTAAGAATCTCTGCCATGATTGTGGCTCCTCTTATTTTGTAGAATGACAGGGCCCTTAGTTTCACTTTGGCCCGATATAGGTACATAGATGAAGTTTGGATCCCGGATGCAGGATCGGTTCAGTGTACTTTACAACAAAGTTTAATTAATGATAATGAATTCCCATACCTGTGTGTGTTTACAATGATAAGACATTATGACTTTAATCCAGTCCTTTAATCGTTGTTTGTGCTTAAAGGATTTTCAACTATGACTTTCTCAACAAATTTCGACTTTTATGATTCACAAATTCTTGAATTTTATTTACTTTATACAGATTTCAACAGTTTTTGCAAACGAAAAAAATTTTCTTGATAAAATATTAATTTTGTTTTATATGGTCTTGAAAATTAAATAAAATTATAATTAATATTAACTTTTTCTATTTTAGTAAATTAACCTTATATTTAATATAATTATTGATGTTTATCTAACATAAAATGTAATTCAAGATGTTAATCTCTGGATCTACTCCTTTTCACCAATTTCTTTTTATGTAATCTTAATGTTACTCATTTATTAGAACGCCGGGTTGGCGCAATTGGTTAAAGCGATCTCACGGAAATAAAATCGAGTGCCGAGGTTCGAGCCTTTGTCAGACCTTAATTTATTTCTTTCGAATTTTATTACTCGTTGCCACTAACAACATTCTGTGATTAATATTTGTTTAAATACATTTACAAGAATAATATCCCCGGCTTTAACTGTCGAACAACTAGTATCGTTAATACTATTTATTCGACTCCAGACAGGTTTTCAAAGCTTTGATGTTATATATAGAATGGAAGAGCTAAACAAGATCTTTCTATAAAACTAGCAATTTTTTGCTATTCAATGAATGGATAAAGATGAAAACTTTGAAAGGAATAGTCTTCTTTGTAGTATGTGTGTTCTGTTTCGGTGGCAAGCACATGTAAATAAAAAGGCTCTATATAGAATCATTTGTTCATGGTGCTAATCACATTATTTATTATTTATTTATAATAATATAAAAAGATAGATTCATGGTTCTGGTTCGTCATAATATACAATGACTCTATTTCTAATTGATCGCAATTAATGTTTGAATTTGCTTATAATCTAAGTCCGTAACACTACGAACTATGTTGTATAGATGGAAGTGTTTCTGGAGTCATTCTGATCTGATGGGATTTCGATTTTTGGATGACTGACCGTGTGCCTGGACTATGCCATTCATAGAAATGGCATCTACATAAAAGTTTGAGGAGTGCATCCCTGTCTTCATACATTCATCTGATATAACTGTTCTCTTTGCGTTGTCAATTACTTCCTCCAAATATCGAAGACATTTCTCCCCTATTCCGGGCCTTTAAAAATTTGGGCAAGAGTTGGTGGCTTTACGTGGCTCTATATTTTCCCCATATTATCTTAATGGGATTCAACATGGTGGAATATGGGCCCAACCTTAAAAATATGGGGCTGTTGACTATGTAGTTCCTTTGCTACTTCATCAAAACCCTGGTGACATAGAGCATTGTCGTAAACCAAAACGATGTCTTGTAAGATGTCTTGCCCCTCTTCTTTTAAATCCTCATCAGGCTTTGGATCCATTCCTTTGCTCCTCGTTCGTTGAAGGATCCGCTTTGAGGATTCATTTTAATAATCCTTTGCCAGTCCCACACTCGTCAGTTTTCGTATAGAAGTTCTGGTCATAAAACCAAAATGTTCAGTAAATTGATAAGAATATATTTTAAAAAATTATTTATTTCCTAAACTAGTTACTAATTAAATCTAATATTAAATATACTTTCAATAAAAATAAATTTTCTACAGAAACTAATCGACCTTTTTGATGTGGTATAAAATAGTTATCTGATATCTTATATTGACATATTTTTATTACTATGTGACAGGTAATAACATGTTGTTTAATATGTTCATGGAAATTATTAAGTATCCTTGAAATAAATACAGGAAAAGTCTTTTCAAATACAGCTGGAGTTAAAGTTGTGAAAATTTAGAATTCGATCTTTTTGAGGTTGGCCAATTAATTCGGGTAATTGCTTTAGTTTTTCAACTTTAATGTTTTTATATATTAATTCATACATATAGTATGCCTTATTATGTTTTAATAAATTAAAGAAAATAATGTATTATAATAAAATTGGGAAAATTTTGAAAATGTACCCTCTATTTTTATATTAGGCAGTTGTTTAAATTATTGGTGTTTGGTAAAAAAAGATAAACGAATGAAAGAAAATGTTTTTTGGTTTAAAGACCTATCTATTTTGGATACAAATATAAAAATTAAACGCAATGATCCTTGCATATTATACTCTTAATTTTTTAATTTTGGTACAACTATTGCTATAAAAATTGCTCAATGGTGTAATTTTCGGTTTTAGAAGATCGATCAGTACTATTGCCTACTTTTTATTGATTTTATAAGGTGATCGAATATACTTATGTGGCTTAACCAATTTTTATCTAAGATGTGTGATTCAGTTTGGGTTTTATTTATCACATCTACAATCCAGAAGAAATGTTATTTACTTCAAGTATTGCCTTCATTTCCTATGTTAAACATTTCTTTCCATTCTTATATGTTGAAATATATCCTTGTTTGTGAAAATTAATAAAATAAATTGAAGAAAAAATCCAAACAATTTTGGTTCATAAATACAAATTTTTTTTTAAAAAAGTAAGAAATTTTGAGGTCATCAAAAAGTAATTTCCATTTTTTTTAAATAGGGGCAAATTTGGGCAAAAAGTCTCTTTAGATTATACAAATACAATAGTTCCCCTTTTATCTACTTCTAATTTCGCCATGAAGTACGATGTAGTACAGCACTAAAAACTTCTGTGAAGTTTTAGCAGCCATGTTTTTCCTCACACCTGTATGGTGTAATATGATGAATTGGCAAAAATACCGTACAGTACTGGACAAGGCTTCAAGAAAAGTTACACTCCGAATCTGCTCGGGATACAGGACTATGTCGACAATAGCAGCGGAGGNCTCTGGATGTCCGCCCTTTCGACTTAAGGCCGTGGAGGAGGTAAATGTATTCAATGAAATGGACAAAGCCATTGCAAAGG
>JXOV01016539.1:0-16109 GCA_001014945.1 Clogmia albipunctata | reverse complement strand
CAAGAGAATATTATATATAAGATAATTATTTGGCACCGAAAAAAAAATTTTGAANTTTTTGCAAAAAAAAGTTTAAAAAAATTAGGGGTGCTTCACCCTTAGTAGTTAGGGGTGTAAAATGTCTTCGTTGACCTTTTGCCGGTCCAACCCCATATGCTCACAAAATTTGATTAAAGTCGGTACAGTAGATTCCGAGAACGGATGCCTCACACACTGTGACAAGAGAATATTATATATAAGATAATTATTTGGCACCGAAAAAAAAATTTTGAAAGATAAAAATTACTTTTTCCAATTTTCGAATAAAATAACTAAATTAAATTGAGTTCCTATTATATTAAATGATGGACATCACTTTTATCCATCAATGAATAAAAAATCTCAAATATTTGTAAAAATTACAAATAATTTAAGAATCCGCTCAAAAAAACCAAAACACTCACCAACTTCCCCCATATACAATATATAATTTAACAAATTAAATACAAGTTAAAACAACTGATTTTTGTATTTCTCTTTATTAATCAAATATCCAAATCTTTACAAAATTAAAACACTTATCAGCTATACAATAATTAAATTATCCCTTTGTATAATATATAAATAGTCAAACTGGACAAATTATTATTTGATAGTCGCTATTATTAATAGTTTATTGCAAGTGTTTGCTCAATTATTCATTTTATTTTACTCTTGTAAATTACAAATTGACTGCAAAATCTAATTCAGCATTGTTTTTTTTATCTAATTTTATTTATTATTCGCCACTCGCTAAATTGACGGAATTATCAGCACAAGCAGTAACTGGATTAGGTTTCTCTTTATTACTTTTACTCATCTAAATAAAAAATAATGTGAGTGCAAGGTGTCTAAACAAGTTTTACCAATTTCATTTGTTAAATGAAAAAAAAAAACAAAATTCATGTATCAAAATAATAAGCGCCCACCATGAAGAAGGAACGAGACAAAATTTCTTACAAATCAGTTGAAAAACACCGTTTTATCTATTCACCAAATTTTTTAAATGTGCTTGTGACTTGAAATTTCGTAGTCCAATTCAAAATCAATCATAGTAACCAACGTTTTTCATTCACAAAATTGGCAAGTTGTACACATTTGTTTACAACAAAATGCTGTCTCAAATGACCTTTTAATTTTCAAATTGAAATTTTATCCTTAAAATACGATTAAAACAAGGTGTCCTCAATAAAATAATGACAGTTATCAGATTTTCTAAGAAACCTTTAAATTTTTTCTTCATGGTGGGAGTTAATGTAATTTAGATCAATAATATGGTTTATAAATATCGAAGATTTCATTTAAAAAAGGCTTTTATGTACTAATAACGCGTTCACATTAGAACGGGGCGTTCCCTTATCAGAGGTTGTAAAGGTGGAACCAATTATTAATCGACAAAAAACACTATTTCCATTCTGATTTAATTAAATTAAAAAATACCACTGCGTTTGGCAACATTTTCCTTTCGTTTGTAGTTATAAAAATTTAAATGGATTTAATAGTAAAGCTGTAATCAAATAAAAAAAGGAATTCCTAAACCACACCTTGTTCTAATTTTATTGGGGCAAAAAATCAAAATATTTTGTTCCTGAAGTCATAAAAAAGGAACGTTCTAATGTGAACGCGCTATAAGATGTAAAAATAAATTTAAAAAACCATTTTAAGACAAAAAATAAACACAAAAAACTTTATTAATTAAATTCAAACAAATAAAATTTTGTACATAAAACAGGTAAAAACTAACAAAAAACACACACTAAATACAAATAATTTGTACAAGAAATCATAGCCTAAAATATAAAATTACAACCAAACGATACAAATTCGTGTTTTGTACTATAAATCGATATAGAAAAGGTGATAAAACTTTGTCGCCCACCTAATAAAACAGTGTGCAGAGCGATAAAACTAATTCAACTGGTTGGCCGTTGTCCCGTTTAAACCAATAATAAATCACTGTGTTGAGCATTCTTAAATGTTGTGCACTGCTTTGCTTAGAACTTGTACGAATTGAATTCAACTTCTCCGCTTTTGTTTTTTTTAATAAACTCTAATCATCCTAATCTACAATTATTTGCAATTATTGGGAAGTCATTACACTTTGGCATTTTATGGTATTAAAATACAATTCTTGTCTTCCATTCTTCGATTCTTCTTCACCTCCTTAACCCTACGCGCGCGCGAGTACAAATTTCATAAATCTTACTCTCGTGATATTAATACAAAACATTTATTGGATGGGTTTTAAAATCATTATAATTGACAGTCATTAAATTACTATTCTGATATATCTTATTACATTCAAAGAAATTAGATTTATAAAAAAAAATTAAGAGAATTAAAGGATAATCTTAATTATCAACATAACTCCAACGTCTCTTAACAAAAAAAGTCTGGCCAATTTTCATTAAACGTCATCACCCCAAATATATATTGTGACGAACCATCTACATTCTGACTGGCGGTCAGATGAACGCAGGGACAAAGATTTCTACATAAATAAAAGTTTAAAATTGTTAACGAATGAAAACTAACAAAAAACTAAAGCAAAATATTATCTGATTTGCAGACGCATAAATAGGACCGACTCCATCTATAAAATGTGGTAAATTAAAGCTAATTGATGCCAATTAAAAAATAAATACTTTTACGAAATGAATTATAATTACATCCGATAGAGACAGTGAAATGTATGAAATTACTTATATTTGGAGTGATGACGTATACAACAACAATCGATCTGACTTATTCTGTTAAACGGCTTTGCATAAATCGTAAATACTCAATAATTATAAATACATAAAATTCAAATAAATGCAATTGATTTTCTTTATAATTAAATGATGCCTTAAAACAATTTGAAGTTATATAACTTTAAAATGCATTGGATAATAAAATTTTAAAAAAAATGAGTGATTAAAAAATTTAAAATAAAATCCAAAACATAGAAAATGTGATTTTTTTAAATGCTCTAATATTGAATGGTCAATTTCAATAGAAGTACAGGGTAAAGTGAACGACCTTTTTCTAAAAAAGGGCTCATTAGTTTAGCTGCTTCAACAGCGAGAACAAAGGACCATTAATTTGAATTTTAAACACTCTATGCTTTGCACGCTTTTTGAAAGAGCACTGCACTCAACTTGCCCTGGGGGAATTTGTATGTAGAAAACCAATGCCTTTCCTAAAAGAGAAGAGAAAATTGAATCTCTTCTCTGTACACTCTCATTTAATTAAGTGTTTGCACACTAAGTTGCGCGCGCTCTTTGAGTCCCTCGCTCTTGACCCTGATTTTAAGTACTATAAAAACAACGTCACTAGACAAAGAGGTCATGTAGATTTTTATTAAACGTCATCATGTTCATCTGCAATTAAAATGCTTGAATTTTTTATAGTAGGAATGATGACGTAACAATGAGTCTGACTTCTTCCGTTAAGCGGCTTTGTGTAAAACATAACAAATAATTTTTAGCTGAAATAAATCGATAATAAAATCATAATTAAGTATCATAAGATTTATACGCCATCTTTTAAAGATCTAACATTAATTGAATATTTTGTAATGTAAAAGAATACCAATTTGAAATTTATAGATTAATTTCAATTTATAAGTGGATCAAATTTTAAAACCCATTTGAAGAGTACAAAATTTACCAATAAAATTTAGATCGAAATGCCTAAATACTTTTAAAACAACCCATTAGTGATCTTTACCTCCACATTCATGATATAAAAGGATTAATTTAGTTAAATAATTGATATAGGATTCTGCATTAATATCACGAGTGCAATAAGAACTGCAAGTCAAATTGATTTGTCATTTGTTAAGTTCGGTTAGATTCGGTTGAGATCCTAAAACAGTCAATAAATAACAACAGAAGAACGACGTCTCACAAAATAAGAGGAATTTAAAATCCCAGAGTACTTGGCTTAAAGGAAAAATTGAGGAGGGTGGCCCAAAGTGGGGCCTGGTCCCTTGGTCCGGATTGGTGGATAGGGAATGAGAAAAAGTGGAAAATAAAAACAAGTAAAATAAAATAGATCGAGTAAAAAGTCATCTTTCAAGTCCATCCATGCCAAAAGAGAGCCTCTTTCTGTGAAATTCTCTCCCTCCTCTTCGATTAGGGCTCCTTCCAGAACTGGTTGGCCTGCTCCACGAGGTAGGACTTGACCGGCTCGTAATATTGGTACCGCAAACAGACCATCTCGGGCCAGTTCTTCAGCGTTACAAACAACTCCGAATCGGATTCGATGATAAAAATGGCGGACAGGAAGAGGCAGATCACAACAAAGACAAAGGATGGCACAAAAACGTGGATCAGCGAGAACTTTCGCGCGCTTTTCGCACTGTTGGACGCGTTTTGCTGCTGCGCCAAAGCCGTCGCGCTCTGATTATTATTACTGTTGCTGCTCTTTATGAACGTCGGCTTCTCCGGTCCGTTGTTCAGCCCCGTCCCTCGATGGTGCCCGATCCGCGTCTCCGTCAGGTTGGTGAACCCACTCTCCGACGACGAGTGCTCAAACGAATCCCGGAAATAGTAATCGGACATCAAATCGGCGCTCGCCTCCAACTTGTGACGCGTCTCCTCCGAAACAGTCTCTAACAGTGGAAGATCCGGCCCATACGACGGAATATGGTCCGAACAGCCCATCGGCTCGGACATGGTCGAGCGCGGCAAACTGCTGTAACCTGAAATGAAACCAAATATCACTAAATCGTTTCAAATCTTGGATGGAGTCCTATTAATCGAAGAAAAAACACCGGATCTTTCTACTAGTAATTTGCTGCCATTCGAAAAAAGGATACTGATGAAAGGAATGGTTTTCTTCGTAGTATGTGTTCTGTCCATACATAGGCTTTATAGAAAATATTCTGTTTGTGGTGCTAATTTCATCGTAACAAATAAAGATTTGTAGACTGGTACTCAATTCACTATTAGAATAATAATTGTTTTAGAGTTGTGATACTTTAGATACATAAAACACAGTTATCTGTTTAACAATGTTTCTATTTCTATTCAAGAGTTATAATCAGAAAATACAAAAAAGTATATATAAAGGGTATTAGAAATTTGAAGTAGAAAACTAAATACAAAATTTATGTAAAGAATTTGTATTCATTTGAGAATAGTTCCATACTTAAAACAGTAAAGACCTGAATTTCTGTTATCGACAAAACACATTTAATTTTAGAGTTATTTCTAATATGTATTATTGCAAATATGTTTATTTAAATCTATGTAATCGACTTTTAAACTATGTTTTAATGAGTAACATATTAGTGAAATTGTTAAAAATATTCTGCCCTTAGATAAAACGTTTAATTGTTTTTATCTACCATAAACTGACTATTTAGTTTTAAGATTAGTTTATTTATTAGAAATTTCGCAAAAATGTTTGAGATTTATTTAGAAAGTAACTAAATGGCTTCTGTTCTAGAGCAAAAGTTTCGATTTACAGAACAAAAACATATCCATAACATTCATTTAGGCATTTTTGTTGCTTAAAATTAATATAATATCACATTCAAATTTGCTATATTAAAGTCGATTTATTTATTACTAAAGATTGACCTCTGTAAACCAAATTCATCAATTTATATGAAATACTTGATAATTTAGGTTCTGTTAAATATTGTCGAACATTATCCAACACTCTCAGATTAGTTATGGATTTTTATATTTAAAAATTCTGTTCTGTATTTGTGAAAAAGAAAAATAAAAATCATTGAAAACTATTACCTAAATATTAGAATTTGTACCGGAGAAAACCAAATAGGTTACTAATACAATTTCTCTAAATCCGTGATCGGTGCAATGAAATTAAAGTTTAACAAAATTGCGAAACCTTTACACTGACTGGTTTATTTGAATTTATTCAAATACAATCATATTTTATCGCAACGAAGGAAATATGTTTTTACAGAAATTCGAAGAGTTTTTAAGATTTTTATGTTAATTTATTTAAAAATGCATAAAATTTTGTATAAAACACGTTCGATAAGCATTATTAAACATAAGGGTTGCTTTAAACCACAGGTGTAGCGAGTGCCTTAAAACAACCCTTGTGTTTAATAATGCCATATCTTATCGACCTTGTTATCTTATATACACTGCGTTTCATCCTTTTACGACAGGGGGCACATTTTCTCCCAATGCGCCAACAAGAGAGTTTTTGGTGATTTTTTTAGATTGAAATATTTGATAATCTATTCTTCAATATATACAGCGCGAAAAATTGGGTCGCTATGTCATAGTAGGCAGCCAGTAACTATTTTTGGATGTCTCAAAACCCATATTTCGAATTATGAAAATAGTTCCGTCGTGAACACGTAGGAATTAGTTTATTTTTTATTTATATAAATAACTATTAATTATAGTTTCTGTAAACTATATAATTTAAAAACAGTCGGTTCCCGAGAGACTCAAAACATTTCGAATTATCGAGTTAGAATTATCAAATGGTTCCATTCCTACTGCTCCGCAGCACTGTTAAATAACTTTAACCGAGAGTATAAAAATCAAGAGATTTTGTAAGGATATCATGATAACTTTGAATTATTGAGATGTATCGAAGGTTTGAATTATCAAGAGTTGACTTTGTTTTACTGTATGAATTTTATAGATATACTAATATTTTTTAGCTCAATTTTTTATTTAAAAACTTAACACGTATTTAATTAAATTCTTCCCAATAAGTAATTCTTTGTATTAAATATAATTTTTTTATCATTTTTTGTTAAATGTTCATGTTTTTGCTCATAATTATTTTCCAAATGTAATAATTCGTTCCTCAAATATTACCATTGGCCACATATTACTTATTATTACTGTCCATAACATTTTCCTTTGTACGGATTAAAATTAAACTGTCAAATGAAACCCATTTTCCCTCTACATTCCGGATATCTTTTTTGAAAGCTCGCCAGTCCTAGGTTTTTAATCATTAAAATATCTGAACAGCACAAAAACCATTTAAAATCCATCACAGTTTTTGTTCAATTTAACTCCATCTTCCCATCCCAACCACACAGTTGGAAATA
Organism: Clogmia albipunctata; assembly: GCA_001014945.1. Taxonomy (NCBI): domain Eukaryota; kingdom Metazoa; phylum Arthropoda; class Insecta; order Diptera; family Psychodidae; genus Clogmia; species Clogmia albipunctata. The sequence goes on along the minus strand of JXOV01016539.1, from coordinate 9,052 downwards.
AAGTTGCTCATAACTCAGAGGATAATTTAATTACGATCAACAGATTCCCTTACAGAGTAAGTAAATCCTTTATAATCAACTTCATATTTCACGAAAGCAGAAGGCGGTAAATGTGGAAGGCGTCACGGCAGAAAATTCATCTTTTGGCTCCGGTCCAAATCGCAAACAAAGGGTGGGCGAATCGACAATTTATTAGTCAACTTACGGATTTCGGCCAGATCGCCCTGGGGACTGGATGGAGTGGCTGGCACGCTGTTCGCCTTCCTCTTGCTCGGGCTGCTGTTCGCCAGCTTCTGCTCCCTCAGCGCGTTGATCCCTTCGCTCAGAATCTCGCGCTCCGTCCTCCCCGAATACCTGAACTTGGTGCCCCACGAAAAGAAGCCCCCGCCCGACATGACGCTCGCGTTCTGGCTGTTTGGAAGCGTGAAGAACAGCATCTGCTCGATGGCACACCGCCACACGTAGCGACACGCCGCTCCCGTCGGACACTTGAAGCCAATCGTGTGCTTTTTCTGGAAGAATTCAAATTGGATAATTAATTAATGCTGGAATTTTTAAACGTTCACTAGTTATGAAAATGTTTAGTAAAATAAACTGACACCCTATCTGTAAAAACCAGAAAAGTAATTGGGCTCCACTTTATATGCAAATTGTATTGAATATCTTTTTATTACTTCGATTTTTAATAAATGTAGTAGTTAATTAATTGATTTTATACATTTTTTGCTTAAAATTGATTGCACTCATTTACCTATTTTTACTCGCTGCGCTCGTCAAAAAACATGGTGAATTCGTGCTGTAATAACATTTATTTCACCACTTATATCGAAATATACTATTAAAGTACTAGTGTTTTTTTATTATTAAAGTGTAACCTCTGTAAACAAACATGTAAACTCATCAATTTATATGAAAAGTTACTTTGATACTGGAGGTTATTGTTAAATATTGAAATTAAAGTTTAAAAAAATTAGAAACCTTTACAGTGGTTTATTTAAATTTATTCAAATATAATTATGCTCAGTCATATTTTTTGCAACTCCATGTGTTAAGTGCCTTGTGGCGGTTTAATTTTAAATCATCTCGGTATGTGAATTGAAGTTGTTTTGAACGGAAGAAAAGTCACCTGAAGCCCAAATTTTCTCACTATCACTTTTTTGCATACAAAATCAAAACCATGAATGACAGCGCTATCACTATAACCACAGATTATTACAGTCTTATTGTTAATTAGCGTTAGTAATTATATTAAATTTTTGCATATATTTAATCAAATTTTTTGTGACATATTCGCGCAAAAAAATTATCACTTAACATTTTATTCTGGCTTACTACATTATATTTTGAATATTCTGAATGTCAAAACCAAAGGAAAAATCCAACAAAAGTGGATTTAAAATTTAATTTCAAAATGAATTTTAAAAAAGTAAAAATTAATTAAGAATCAATGTGCCATATCTATGGAATTTCCAAAATATTTAGTGGTTGATTTACAAAAATAGTTGTATGTTAGTTTTACATATATGAAATTGGCCTCATGACCGATATGGTCATGCATCCGGCTGCCTCTTCGGAGGCCATGGGTTCGATCCATGGGCGGGTAGGATTGACTGGGTCCTTTTTCAACTGGTCTAGGTGTTATTAATTGACTAAAAATACACTGAAATCACAGTCATAATAATTGTAAGCCCATTGGTTGAGGCTCCCCATGTGTATTATAAGAATTGAAAGGGAAAATTTTTGTTATGTGTGAAATGGCAAATTTCAAAAATAGATCCAATATTTATTGAAATAATGGTCCCATAATATTAAAACCTATGGACTGGTTGGATCGATTTACAACCGTCTAGGACCTAGATGCTATTTATTGATCAGTCTGAAAACAAATGATCAATGAATAATTTACACTTTGCTTGCCTTTTACCGTTCCTAAAAGGATTTGAAATCGGAATGCAGTCGAAAGTACCCAATTATCACAATACAATTTAAAATTTCACTTTTCTTACAAAAATTTATATGACCACTCACCGGTTCCCTGCTGGCGTCAGTATAGCTGAGATGGGCAATGAACATTTTGCCCTCGTAGTTAAGTTTATGGACTTCGGGCCACCTGAAGTGCTGAGCCCTTCTGCCCGCTGCAAAGGTGCTGATGCCACTGTAGTTGATCCCCAAGTACAACTGCGTACCCCGATGGTCCTTCACTGGATGCGGATCCACTCCGTACGTCTCCAGTCCCTTGGCAATCGACATAAACTCATCGTAAACCGCCCTCAATTCCAACCCGGGCTCCCTTTTCTGGTGCAAGTCCATCACCTTCCTCTCCAACACCTCGGACTGGCGCAGCGAGAACTTGACATGGGACACGTAATCGCCTAAATGGATCTCCGGATCGTAATCACCGAGCTCCTCTGAAATTAAACGGTCAAATTAGTCGAAATTAGAATCGGAAAATGGCATCTAAATCGCAATTTCCGGGAGCCAAATTAGCTCCAATTTCGTGACCAAATTTTAGACCATTTTTCGGTCAAACTTGCTCTATGATGGATCGCTTATTAATTGCTCTGGTGATTTGCCACTTGGCGCCGCCTTTGAGCACCCTGAATTTCGTGGGTTTCAGTTCCGGTTCGAATTAATCACTTTTTAACTAAAACAAATCCCTTTTTAGAAACCGAAAATATTCAAGATAGAAAAGATGGATGTCTGCCCAGGTGGGAAACAGTGGCCAGCCTATTTTGACGAGATCTCTCTGGCCACTCCATCCAGAAACAAATTCCTCTTGAACGGGAAAATTGTGGTCAAGGAGACTTTTGCAGGAGAATTAAAAGTATAAAAACCGAATCAAAAATCCACCAAAATACAAATTTTATCAATTTAATTATCAAACTCTTCCCCTTTTCAGCTCACAATGGACGTTTCCCGATGCAACTTAGACATGAGCCACTGTGAACAGTTCGATAGATTGGTCATTCCCAAATTGTGTCCCAAAATATACGAGAAAAGTTCGGTTTGGGCTCCTTTCGTCAGAGCAATCTCTCCCAGAATCGGATGCCCTCTTCTCGCTGGAAGTTACACTTTAACCAACGGCTCGTTTGACCTCAGTCTCGTCTCCAGAATGCCCATTGAAAACTACCGTTGGATGGTCTACAACAAAGTTATGGCTTTAGGCAACAAAACCGAAAGCAAAGTCCTTTGCATGGACGCAGAAGTCTCAATTGTAACAGCAAAGAAACGATTGAAGTAATTGAAAATTGATTGGAAAGAGAACAGATTTCTCCCATCAATAATGTATACTAATTGGTGTTTTTTAAATATTCATTCTTGTGAAATTGATTGGTTTGTAAGAATAAAAATATACTTTTATTCCAACTATAGACTTATTTTACATGTCGATGACTTCATTTTATTAGCATGTTTCTCAAACACATTTGTTTAAAATGTTTATTATAGATTTCAAATTATAGTTTTATAACCAAAAAGAAAGTAATTTTAAAAAAGAATAGTTATTTAAATAATGTGTAGGAAAAATGAACCATAATTAAACTCAAGTAGAGTTCTAGAAAACGAATGAAATTAGTGTTTAATTATGTTTTTCCAACCAGATCTTTACAAAATTTTATACAATTCGCATATTTATGGGGTATTTCTTTCGAAATATGAAGTAAAAATAAGAAGGCAAAGCAGTACAAAATTAAGGTCTAAAGTTTAGACTCTAAACACAAAAAATTAAGGGAAGAAGTTGTCAAGCGAATAGACCTTTCGGTTTGGATTTTTCGATATATCAAAGAAATAGAGTGTCTTGCACCACTGATATGAACGTGATAGCACTCATCATTTAAACCACATTTAGAAGCCATAACTAACATTTAAGAAAACTTTTCTTATTGTCATTTAATTTGAAAATTTTTAAATTAATTAATAAATCATAGTCTACTTTATTATAGAGACATGAAAAATGTCCACATATATTTTCATTCTACGCTACTAAGATTAAAAATGATAAGTTTTAGTAGTTGAATTTTGGTACAAAGTACTAACTTCGTGTATTTACACGATTTGTAATTGTCTGCGGGTATTGAATTATACTATATTAAATACTGTACGATTATAAATCAATTTCCAGAGGAAGCATTGGCTACTAAAATGTAAACATTATTCAATACAATTGTATAAAAAAATTAACTAACATAATATTATTACCCAAATGAATTGCTTTAAAGTTCGCCTGTAAGGTCAAGTGGTTAGCACACCTAACTTGAGGTCGTGCGATCAAATCCCAGGCGGATATTTTTCTACCGCGAAAAAGATTCCATTTGTATATTTCAATAACATTGCGAAATAATATTCACAGCGAATTTAAATGGCGCAAAAAATAAGAAAAATTGACTAGTCTGTGCTATTAATTGACTAATAATACACTGAAAACAAATAGTCACGAGAAATCTAACAGCCGTTGGTTGAGGTTGAGACTACCCCAAGTTCCGTACCAGAATGTTGTGGGAAATATTATTATTATCAATTACTTTAAAGCTATTCTTGATTTGAATAAAGATTTAGAAAAACTATGATTTCAAAAGAAAATTAGCGATTGATTTTCCTAAATTCGGCTTTTTTATTTTATTTCCACACTGAATACTAAAATAATCATGTCGAAATAAAATTTCCCTTTCAAAATCACTTAACTTTTTAATTGGAACCATTTGTGAATATTACGATTCTCGAATAACGATAGTGAAGTTAAAATTAATGAAGGTAATCAAAGTTTATATCCGCTAAATGAAAGAGATACTAACAATTCTGTAAAGTGCTATAATTCTTATAAGCTTACTTGTCAAATAAATTTGATTTATGTCGTAAATTACATACAAAATATTAAATAACGTAATATTATTCAAATATAAATGATTTGTACAGAAAATAAAAAAAAACAAAATTTGGACTAAATGTTGAATATTAGTTTTTTCAACATATTTGAAAATGGATTTAATTCACTTATAGTATCTTTCAAATAAAAACTAACACTAACTTCATTATAATCTGATCCTTTACCTTACTAACTGTCTATCCTAAACTAACCCTATGGTAAACCCTTCCCTTATACTGTGTTTGACCTATACTGCCCTCGTGAGCGGTGCCTAATGGCGGGTCGTTGGCACATATATCCTATCCACCTCCCTTAACACAAAAGTTGATAGTGAAAACGCTTACGTGAGGAGGCGGTGGTGGGTGGCACCCATCACTTCAAGGAATCACGATGGTTCAACGGTCCGGAGATCATTCATATGTATTTATATATATGAGTGAGGGCTATAACTCACTCATGGGTTGTTTGGTTCAATTTTACATTACATTACACATAACATTTCATTACAAAATTATATAAATAATATATTAATTTATGTTGAATTAACTTTATAACAAATTATTTATTCATTTCGAAATTAAATACAAACGTTAAATAATCTAATAGTTATTTATACAACTAGGTCGATAAGATAAGGCATTACTAAACACAAGGAGTGTCTTAAGCCACGAGCGTCGCGAGTGCCTTAACGAAACTGACGTCCATAGTGTGTCCATTAGTGCACCAAAAATGCATAAACTGCATAAACTGTTTTTAATTATTTAATTTTGCAAAACTAAATAACAGCAAAATAATAATAATTGAATTCAAAATTATTATAAAAATTATAAAAGACGCTAAGAAAACTTCTGAAATTTGGGTTTTACGATTATTAAGGAAATGTACAAAATTTAATACGCAAACTTGTAGATAATGATTCTTTGCCAGTGTCGTTCAATTATTAAAAAATTTACACTCGACTGGGAAAGTACTCCATTACCTATCGTTACGTAAACTACTTCTTAGTTTTTCGAAAGTATTCAAATTTATAGTTTTTCAGAAATAATAATAGTGGCTCACCCGGTACATGAGAACGGATTTCTCACTGAAATATTGGTTATATTCTTAAATAATACTACACAAATCAATAATTTTAAATTAAAATTTAGTAAAAAATTAAATTTAAAGAAAATTCACTGGAAAATCTTCTAACTGCCATTATTTAATTGGAGACACATCTTCAAGATTCTTTTTGAACAGTATTTTGAAGATAAAACCTCAATTTGAAAATGAAAACACTTGACGCGCACCACCTAGAAAGGCAGCAAGCTAAATTCATACAAAAAAGAAAAGCTTGCTTTGTTTCAAACTCTGTTTTAAACTAACTGCTTTAAATGTATTGTGTCTGGAAATTACCAAATTGAGACGTTCGCCATCTTGCATTTGTATTGGTTTAGTGTACAAATATGATTTTAATATTATTATTTCTTTACGTTGTCTTTCTACAGGGTTTAGCCTTACTAACATTTTAATAAACCAATGTGTACAAATTGTCAATTCTGAGAACTAAGCAAGTTGGTTACTAAGATTGATTAGGAATTGGATTATAAAATTTGATGGGAATGTCTTGTCTTTTTTATATGACCTAATAGTATATGGTCTAAGGTAATTTCCATGAAATTTACACAAGACGGAAGTCGGGAAGGCAAGCCCCAAATTTTAGCCTTATAGGATTTTCTCTAAACAAAACTTTAATAATTTAGCTATATTATCATTCAATTTAATTTTTTAATTTCGAAATTGTGATCTTTCGAAATGCAATCATAGATTTAGTTAACAAATAGTAAGAGTTGTTCTATTCACCTTGAACGATGAGGGCTCCGAGGGCGGCTGCTTCTCCGGCGGAGCAGTAGAGGCGTCCGTGGATCAAGTCCCGTTTGATCTGTTGGTAAATCATCACCTTGCTGCCAGTCAGTCTCAAGGGATCGGCCGGATAGAATTTGACGCGGAGAGAGAAAACCACGGGATCCACGTCTTTTCCGAGTGATTTTTGGAGAAAAAATTCAATTTAAAATCAATTGCCATAAATTGAAAAATGAAATAAAAGAGGTGAATTTGCCAGGACCAACTACTCTCCTGGAACCGAGCCAAGGAGAATTCCTTCATCAGGTCTCCATTAAATAATCCAACTTTTCCAATAAAAGTCCTTCAAACGGAAACATATTTTCCCAAAGATAGTAGTTGGCGCTGGCGAAATTCACCGGTTGCAAATTATATGACAATTTTCAAAGCAAATATAGACAAATTTGGATATCAGTGGTTGTACCTTTGATTTGTTTCATAATATTTTTCGCTAAATCTAACCAATGCTGCGGAAATGCAATCCACGGAAAGGGAAAATAGAGAAAAACACACAAAAACATTAGTCCACATAGCATAAATTCAGGCGTGAAAGTCATTAAGCCAAAAGTTTCTCAATTCAGTTTAGACCTCCCACAACTGAAACACTCACCCTCTGCTTGGTGTTGTCGACAAACCGCAAACCAAAGTAGTCCTTCTCCACAATCTCCAACTGTTCGCACACATAGTCCAGGAGAAAAATGCCTTTCGAAGTGGGCTGAAATTAGAAAATATAACCCCCCTAAATGTATGCAATCCGGAAGTATAAATATCAAAACACAATATACACGTTGAAACGCACGAAGCGTATAAAATCAGACCAATGAAATCTAAATAACAACTGGGCCAGTCACGAAATTCGGCTCTTTTTGCACTACACATAGCGTATAGCGAATAATTTAATAAATTAAATTCATCATCATCCGTCTCACGTGTGCCGTGAGAGGGAAAGTGCTCCTTTGTTGTTGTTAGTGCAAAACAACAATTTTGTTATCACTATTTCGGCTAAACTGGACGATTATCCTTTAATCCAATCACACAGAACGGTCCACCGTACCTGGAATTCACACTCAAGGACGTCAGTATCCTCCAATAATTGCACTGTACACTTATAAACAACGTTTGTCTCATTTTTGCTCTTGAACATTCTATACACAATAAACTTAGTCACTAACTACGGTTAAGGGTTAAACTAGGTCTTATAGTACGAAATAAGGAAGAGTAAGCTCAAAATTTTCAAAAAAATCACGAAAAATAGCAAAAACTCTTCGACTTCGAGGTTGTCAAAATTTGAACCAAACAATTACACATACACACTCAAATCTAAATTATTATTATTATCTTAGCTTACTTCATTTTCCGGGAGATTGAATATTAAGACGAACTCCAAGTTTTCCGATGAAATTTGCTAATAATTGGCAAATAGGAAACTTTGACTACACTCTACTCCAGAAGTTACGTCCGAAAAATCCTGAACTAGTCGAAAATTCGACAAAAATATCTAGTAATCTCGTTCTGACTTCTGATTTGTATACTATTCTGAATTGTATACTAAAAATACTTTCCTCGTCCTTTATCCTCAGAAATCATAGGAAAAACTAGAAAAACAACCGTTATCGCGACTAATTTTTTAAAATAAAATATGGTTCCGATGCGGAATTTTGGATTTAAACCTCCTTGATTGAAAAAATTGGGTCAAAATCAAATTTCATTTAAATATGCAGTCGTTAAACGGCTTTATATTAAATAACTTTTAATAGCATTAACTTTTCTAAGTAGAGCTAATTATAAAGAGAGTAATTAAATACGTTGGAATCCCAAAGCCAAATAAGGACTTAAGTAATATACTAAATTTCAGACCAATCTCGTTGCTCCCAGTTTTACTAAAAATCTTTAATAATACATTAACAAGGTGAATTAATTACCTGAGAGATCTTTTGGTTTTAGAAAGAGTTTTTGCACAACGGACTACTTCGTCAATTTTTTGGCAGAAATAGAGAAAAATAGAGCAGAAAAAAGACCACAAGTTTTGGTGACCATGGATTTTTCCAGAGCGTTTGATTTAGTAAAATTAATTGAAACCTTAAAAGAAATTAACTTAGACGAAAGCATTTGTTCCTGGATAGATAAATTTTTGTGTAATAGAAATATTGTTTATGATAGCGATAATTTCACTTTCTCAATTAAAACTAGCGAGGGATTACCTCAGGGTAGTTGTCTCTCTCCCACCCTTTTTAACATATACAACACAACCAGATTACACCAACTCGAATCGGAAAACTTTAAACTTTTTCAATTTGCTGATGACTTCGT
>JXOV01016537.1:329-13906 GCA_001014945.1 Clogmia albipunctata | reverse complement strand
CAAGCAATTTACATGCTCATATAAGGATAAAGTAGAGATTAATTCTATATTATCACCTACTTTTACTGATTATTACGATTGTTTAAACAATTTGTCTGCATAATTTGGTTTCTCATTTTATAATCAAATAATTAAAATTGACGTCACCTCAATTTATTATTCAGTAGATGCAAGTGCAATTTTGAAATTAACATCCATATAAACATATCTATAATTCATTTTTATTAGTGCAACAATCAAATACAACATGTCTACATTTTGTCATTTCTTAATTATATTAAAGTAAAATTCCATTTAATCATCAATTATTTAATTACTTTAATGTCAATTCTTTAAATTTAATAACAATCTTATTAGAATTCAACATTTCAGACATTAAATTATCTTCCTTTCTTTTCTAGCAAATTCTTAAACGTTTCCAATTGAAATGCACATCGACAAAATTTCAATTAAAATGTCATCGAATTCGGAAACGCTGTGTCTCTTTGTCAAATGAATATAAATCGATTTTACAATGGTTACAGATTTGGTCTTCTAACGCCACCTAGACAATGGCTGATGAATGTGCTCTTTCCGTTACGAAGTGGGACTTGACTTGGCTCAACTTCTAACGGCTTAAATCCATAAATTGTACTTTTATTATATCTCATTTCCTTCCGTGATTTCAAGACGACTAGCCTCCAAAGAGAGCCAAATGATTTGTGAAGAAAGAAAAAATTCAATTAAGCACGACATTACCTACATATTTAAATCGTCATTTTCACTTTGTATGACCTTCACGGAATCTCATTCATTCACTTTAATTTAATACAGACATTTCCATCAAGTTACGCAGCAAATTTAAACAATTTGAGCGAATTCGACACCGAAAAAATAATATTCACCATTATTGAATGAACTGTGTGATGTCACATACTGTTGTTGTTTCATTCCAATTTCACAAGTAATCCTTAGGATTTAGAAAACGTGGCCTTTTCTTAGGAAAAAGCACTTTGCTTAAGCACTTGTTCCTTTTTATCGAACTCTTAAAACTTCACTGCAATATTTTTCTGTTAAAAACAGCACATCAATTTTAATCACTGAAAAAGGGGCGCACAAAAACTAGTTAGGTATGTATATCGGCCAGTCACACCTATTATAATCCACTTTGATGACGTATGTAGTCAAAAATATCCTGATCAATGCGTTAATGTAATCCACAAATCACTGAACTTTTAACCTTTTTTCTCATTTTCTTTTTTCAAATATGATTTAGGGATTATCATTTGGTTAAACGATGCAAACACTGGCAACGAGCGCAATCAACTCTCTGCCTATGGTCCCTCTTTTTGGAAAAGTGGTTGTGTTTGGTGTGCAATCGCGTTTAATGAAATTTATTATCACAGTTCTGGACATGCGCAGAAACCGAAAAGACTGTCCGACACGGTTTCAATACCAGCAAACCCTTGCACATTCTCGTCTGTATCGGTGCAAACTGAATGGAGGGTAATCTATTCAGGAGAACTGAGGGGTGAAAGTCTCGCCTCCCTAGATATCTATGCCAGAGTATTCCTTTCGAATAAACCCTCTCTCTCTCTGTTCGATTTGCATCAATATTCTTTCCATCTCTCTCAATAAAGCTTCAAAAAAATACCTAAAATTTTTTTATTAAACAAATTTAAATTTAAAACTCCTTCAGTTTATACATACTTTAATTTCTGATATTTTAACAACTTGATAATCGTGCCCTTTGCCCTTATTAAAGGATTAATTTTGGTGATAAATAAAAGTTGTGATTCTCTTGAATATTAAGTAGCATTATATTCTCTTAACNTTTAAATTTAAAACTCCTTCAGTTTATACATACTTTAATTTCTGATATTTTAACAACTTGATAATCGTGCCCTTTGCCCTTATTAAAGGATTAATTTTGGTGATAAATAAAAGTTGTGATTCTCTTGAATATTAAGTAGCATTATATTCTCTTAACAATAATAATGTACATAAGTTGTTCCTTCATTTATTATTAAATAATTTTACTTAATTATTTTTTATTATTTTTATACTTAACCACTTTAACTCAACTGATTATTTAATGTTTATAGATTGGGATTAGTTATTAAAAATCAAAATAATTTGTGAAACAAAAATATTTCATGAAACATAAATAAAANCCACTTTAACTCAACTGATTATTTAATGTTTACGGATAGGGATAAGAAAACAAACGTTATTAAGAACCAAAATAATTTGTGAAAAAATAGTTGTTTTCATTTCAACACGCTTTAGGTTTTAAACATCGAGAAACGAATGCTATTTTTCCTNCATCAAACAAAGGGCTTAGACTTTTCATGACTATTTGTTTTCAGTGTAATATTAGTCAATTAATAGCACCTAGACCAGTTGAAAAAGGACCCAGTCAATCCTACCCGCCCATGGCCTCCGAGGCGGGTATTTATGAAACATAACCATTCTGAATCGTTTTCAAAGAGTATTTAAAAAATATTAATTTAAAAATAATAAATATAACTTTTACATCTTATTTAAATTATACTATGAAAGATGAGCTTGAATTGTTTAAACTCTTGANTCAGTTTTTCAAGCCGTGATGATAATTATGTGTCATTTAGAAAAGTANCGGCAGAAGAATTGTTATTAAATGAAACAAACAGATACTTAACCTTGATTCATATATTTATATAATCCCAGTTTTTTTTTCTCCCCAACAAGAATTGGGCCAAAAATATCCATAACTTCTAAAAGCTTATTCATAGTAAATACAAACAATATGTTACTTAAAAATAATTTTATTAAAAACAAGTGACATTGGCAATTTTGAATAAAGAATTTACAAAATAAATCAATAAAACTATTTTACTTACCTGACCGGTTTTTAAAATTTTAACAGAACCATCTTTCAAAATAGAAAATAACAATTTAAATGTACTATAATTCAGAGGTCAGATAAATCGCGAAGATGTCTTTAGATCACTTGTCTATGGTAAATAACCTATAGGTTTATTTTGTCTTCTTTGGTTCGGGCTTTGTGGCGTATTTCTCCTTCATATTGTTGAACACAATCACTAGGAAAGAAGATCCCAGCTTGTAGGAGGCCAGCAAGAGGATGATGACAAAAATGATGGAATCAACGGAGTTGGCCACCACGAAACTTTGATTTACGGTTGGGGATTGCATATGCTTTGCTCCTTCGTGGCGCATCACGTATTCGATCCAATAAATGGACGTATCCAATGGCGACATCGGCTGATCTTTCAATAATTCCGAATATTTCATCGCATTTTTCTTATATCTGGAAATAAAATTAAATTCATTTTAGGCAATTTCTATTTTCCGTACTATTATTTATCATCAATATTGTTTATTCATGCATCTTACAAAAATATAAGTATTAATTACAAATTTAATTTAAAAAATCACACTTCTANCTATTATTTATCATCAATATTGTTTATTCATGAATCTTACAAAAATATAAGTTATAATTACAAATTTAATTAAAAAAAACACTTCTCNATTCCGAATATTTCATCGCATTTTTCTTATATCTGGAAATAAAATTAAATTCATTTTAGGCAATTTCTATTTTCCGTACTATTATTTATCATCAATATTGTTTATTCATGCATCTTACAAAAATATAAGTATTAATTACAAATTTAATTTAAAAAATCACACTTCTATCATGAAAATTATTATATAATTTTAGATTTAATAATTGTTATATAACATATTGAACACTTTTCTTTTTAAAAAATTAGAGAAAATGATACTAAAACTTAATCTATTTATGGGAAGGATATAGCACTCTTTATTAAAATTTATTACTCGATTTTCTTGGGTATGAGTGACTTTGACGGTAAANGATATAGCACTCTTTATTAAAATTTATTACTCAATTTTCTTGGGTATGAGAGTCATTGCCACAGAATTAGTATTTCGATTAACTCTAGTTCAGTATCTTTTTACTTTTGAAATTCATAACATTGATTCTGTCCAATTCATAATTGTGTAAACACATTTACAACAAATTTAAACAAGAAATCTCTTAATTGAAACAATCGGCTTATAGATGGAACGGGGCATTTGATATCTCCTATTACAAAAACTAGACTGGTAACGGTTGTGGTATTAAAGAAGAAACGATATTCTTAGCAAATTTGTTTTATAAATTTTTAATGAAAATTCTGTAGTTATGCAAATGTAACATAAAAAACAAACATACTTGTCATCATTGAGGACTTTGTTAATTGTCTCCAAAAAGATCTTCTCGGTCAATTCAAACATGTGACAAATTTCGGCCCATCCTTCATGGTGAGCGGTCTCCAAGTTGGACAATTGATCGCCATAGATTGGAATTCCGACAACGGGAACGCCGTGGTATTGAGCTTCGAGCATGCTTCCAGAACCTCCGTGGGTGATGAACAGCTTAACATTGGGATGAGCTACGCAAATTGGAAACAATTAAAAAACATTTTGTCACTGTAAATAGAATTCTCTCATCACCTAAGACGTCATTTTGGGGGAACCACTTTGAGGTTTTCACATTTTTAGGCTGATTTGGTAATGTTTCGTTCTCCCACTTGAACAACACCTTCTGATTTAATTTTGCGAACGCTCTCAAAATCTGGTTAAGTCTACCCTCAGGCAGATACGATGTTTTCACGTTGGATCCCAAACTGAAATAAATCACGCCGGTTTCCTCGCCCGCATCCATAACCATTTGGATTTTCTAAAGATAAAACAAAAATTATAGAGTTTTTTACCAGAGAAAATAATTATATTGAGATTCTCTGGTTTGGTTAATAAATAACGACTACTTCTACAGGAACCGAATGTGTTATTTAATATGTATATTGATTGAACGATGAAATATTCAATTTAAAATATCTAATCCGAAATATTTACACTGAAGGCGTACTATAAGTAATTTAATTAATAAAACAAAGTTTTTAGCCCTAAATTCAAAGAGTTTTCAGTTTAAGTTGTCCCACATGAAACTTAGCACTTTCCGTAGATCGATTTTGATCATTCAACATAACATTATCATTCATTGTATGGTATTATTTCAATAATCCTATACAGAACCTTAATAGGAATTATAAAAGTAACTGATTTATTGATATTTTTCTTTAATAATTATTAAGTACTTGTGAAAACGAATTTTTGGTGATTTTTAGTTATTTGACAACGAAACTTGATTTGAAATAGCTGCACTATTTGAAATTAGTGAATATATTGTGGAAGTGTGTATATTGCTAGAAATATGTTTAAATCTATTATTAAAAATATAGACATTGAGTTATAATAGCCAAAGATAACAAAATCATTAATGAACTTTTCCATAATAAGACACAATTCTAATATTTTCATTAACAAGAGATGTTCCATGATAAGTTACAAGCTGTAAAAAATCTGAAAGATCTAGGATACATATTATTTTCATATCCTTTGCAATTGACAGACTTAAAGGTCACAGTTACTGTTGTTTGGAATAGTGCGATTTAAGCTCTTGAAGAGTTATTAGATTGTTGGAGCACAGGGTACTAGAGATCCTAAAGATATATTTTTTCTAATGTCGTTTATTCCAATCAAAAATATTAATATACCAAAAAGTTATAGTCTTTGGTCTCCAAGTGCTCAGATTCGTGTGGGATAACCTATAAAAAGTCATACAGATAAAAGGACTATAGTTCCTAAGTTAATCTCGAATAAATTTTAAATATTTTAAATGTCTTTCATTTATCATCTTCGAATAAATACTTCAACAAATTAATCAATCATTTAAGATGACTTAAATATAGATCATCATCGTTTGGACGACATTTTTGACACATATACATGTGTATTTATAGTTTCTGAGGCTTTCCTTTCGCGAACACCGGGTTTGTCGCGAGGCACAGTCAATTGTAGATAAATGATTTATGTCGTCTTTTTATGTTCTGTTGTGTTAATAAAAAAAACATGATTTTCGGACGCGGTGCTCGGAGACTCTCCTCGTCGTTCGATACGTTACCTCGGGCAGTGGAGAGGGCTTGGGCTTGATGTGCAGTCCGCCCACTTCAACCATCGCGGGAACATTGGGCCTGGGGACTCCAATACTAAAATGATGATTCACAAGCACCAGGGAGATATTTTTAAGCATCGTCTCGTATTTGGGATAGTTGGGAGACGGGAAATGTGCACTACAAAGTGTGAAAAGTGAGAGAAGCCAGAATGAAAACCAAAATTTTTAATGCAGAAATTTAAGGGAAAATATTACTTGTAGTATGACTTTTCCTTAAAGCCGATATAAGTCATGGCTAATTTTTCGGCCGTGTGAACGAAAAAGTTTTTAAGGCGATGTCTAAAGTCCATCGTGGCGACATTTCCAAGCAGGACGTGGGGCACACTGGTAATAGCTAAGGGATTCCCGACGAAGGCGTTTGAGAATCCCACCTGTTGAACTGTGCTGAGCACCACAATCGGGCACTTGAAATGAGCTCCAAGACCTGTTCCACAGTCGGGCGTCAATAGAAAGGGAGGAAGGGGGAAAACGTTAAACTCAAGTCAAGTCTCTCATCAGGCCAGCAGCAGCAGCAAAAAGCGTATTATTGGTGTGTTTGTGCGAGAAGAAGCGCGTGTTTTAGGCAAAATTTGCGAGCGTGGTGGGCAATCGGCGGCTTTAGTGGCGATAAAATATTTTATTGGACACTTGCCAACGAGAAAATTATTTGTAAACATTCCAACGATGACCAGGTCAAAAGATTCCTCTTTCAGGAGCTTTTGGAACTCTATGGAGCGAAAACTCATGTCGGCCGCCAGCAATCCATTGTTCATCAGGGTACTGAGGCCTCCGATCAGGTCGTCCTCCGTGCCCGCATTCTTCGTCAGCTTAGCTATGTGTTCTGCAATTGTTTGCCAAAACATACATGACATAAGTATTACCACACACGATCCACGCGTCGTCCGAGAAAATCGTCCACTTCACCTTCAAAATGATGATCGATCTTGACCGTCACGTCTCTGTAATTTTTCACTGGCTTATCCAAAGGAAACGAACTCAGCATTGTCACCTGATGGCCCCTCTCCGCCAGACCTTTCAACTTTAGAGCATTTAAAATTATTTTACTTGGCAATTATTGTATTACAAACGTGTTAAATCAAAATATACATGCAAACATGAAATATAAATAAATAAGTGAAAAATAAACGAAAGCATCGACAACATGTTTTAAATATAGCAAATAAATGTTTTTAAAAGAGAATTTTTTAAAATTTATTATCGGTCCTCTTGGTCTGATATTGGTTGTAGTAGAACCGGTTTTTATAAATTTTTTTCCTTATGATTTGCAATTGTTTATCTCTTACGACTTTCATACGCTGCAATACATTGAAAAATCAATCCGAAAGCGAGATAATTATTGTTTCCGAATCAATACTATCCCGTTTAAAATTCATTTAATTGTGAAGAAAANATTGTGAAAATTTTTTTACTGATCGGCTCAGATAAAAACTCTTTTGTACAAGAAATCCGAAATTCAAAATTAATTATTAATAATATTCGGCCAAGCTTAANTTGAAAAATCAATCCGAAAGCGAGATAATTATTGTTTCCGAATCAATACTATCCCGTTTAAAATTCATTTAATTGTGAAGAAAATTTTACTGATCGGCTCAGATAAAAACTCTTTTGTACAAGAAATGCATCCGAAATTCAAAAATTGGTATTAATAATATTCGGCCAAGCTTAGAAAGTATTAATTATCTTTTTTTAAAAATAAGAAAATAGCATAAATTTTTAACTAGTACTAAAAAGTGGTTTTATGAAAGACAAATCAAAGAAGAAGAGCTATTTATTTGACAAGGGAACGCAAAATATAATATTTTAGATAAGGATTAGGAATTTAAAAATATTTCAATTTTCAGTTTGTGGAAGCGCCTGGTACCGTGCTAATTATCCGTAATTTCATTACAATTTAAATGTTATCAAACTGCAATTACTTTATTATAAAAATTATTTTATCATTCCATTTGAATGAAAAATAATAATTCAATCCCTTATTAATTACCACGGTGAAATAAAGATAATTGTGTGAGAAATTGATTTTTGAGCAAACAAGAAACTGAAAATTGGAAGATGAAAAAAATTACCAAGGCCGAGGCTACCACTGTATGGGAGCGGCTGGGAGTAGGAAATGCGCAAAGTATCCGGGCGCCATCGGCATTATCCCAGAGGCAGATCACTGATAAAATCACCAAAAGAACTCGTCGCCACATGATGTTATTTTAATCACTAGAAAAATATTTAAAAAACATCCACTTTGAAATTGAATCCTCGGAAAAAATCACAGTTTATTTGCACTCTTTTTATTCACAATTAAACGCAAAATAAAAATAAACGAAAATTGCGGGGTAGTAGATCTTACACTTGTGGCCCGACTTCTTTCCAGGTCGTTATCCAATGAAAAAGCGAACGTAACTGTCCGAGTTCAGAGAATCTCATAGTTGTTGAGAATCTATTTCAGTTGAATTACTAACACCGGCTGACTCTCAGCTGTTATTTTGTTTATGTATTTATACCCTGTATATTGGAATAAATTATATTTTATTCCTTTGAGTCAGTTTATAAAGAACAATATTTCCATCAGACCAACTAATACTTGAATCCAATTTCGTATTTTTATATCGAGTCATAAAAATAGCTAAACCTAAAGAGAGTAACTAACTAATTGGAATAGATTACATTGAAATAACCCCATAAAATAATGGAATCTTCATAAAAGTAATTGAACAGAAATCAATTGCATCTATTAATATATGTGAACGACTTTGCATACTCCTCACCTTCTTCTCTCCCAGAAAACCGTTGGTGCCAAATGTATTTTTGGAACTCTCGAGAATAAAAGATACATAAACATATTCTGAATTCTCTTTTAAATTTGGGCTATTAAAATTTATCGAAAAAGTCTACGGAGAATATTAGGATTTCATTCGGGCATCGCTTAAAAAACACTTTTTTTATACGCCCACTTGAAACGGAATCCAGGTAATGAACTAATGAAAACAAACCATTGAGAGGAATTAAATTTTTTTCGCAAGATTCCTTTATCTAAAACGTAATAATAACATTGTAAATTAGGCATAAACATTCGATAAATTATCCAATTTAATGACTACGCAGATGTAGTGTATGTCAAATTATATTTAAACTATTTCATTCATTTTGTCAGTTGACATACCGACATTTCAACTCTTAAATATCAATCAACTACTTAATAATGATCAAGAATTTAATAATAAATAAAAAGAGCGTTTAAAAATATATGAAGCTATTAAAACAAGATCCGTTAATTAGCAGCTATTCCGGAAACTAACGTTTTATTGGACAAAAAATATCTTCCTTTATATTTTCTAAAGAACTTGTTAACAGATTGACACCAAATAACTTATTGCTTCGATCGATATAGTAATTTCTTTAAATGATCTGAGCAGTCTATGGATGGGAAAGGAAAAGGATAAAGTTGTTATTAGATCCGCTATTCAGTACCGCACACTAGGGTGATATAACCACTTTGCAGGATAGGTTAATTGTTAGTAATATCAACAGTCAGTATAACTATAACAATCATGAGAACTTGTTGGGAGGGTGTTTACTCCCTGCGCTGTTAATCCTTTGTTGGAATTGAAATATACTCGTAGATTATACACTTTTGCTATCGAAATTTGGCAAAACATATCATTAACTACTATAGAACAAATTTCTTATACTTAATCAACAAATTCAGATAAGGAATAAAAACCATTCGTTTACTTATAATTTCAAACTCATAATTGTCTATTATATGGCAAAAACAATAGAAAAGGGTAGTTAGGGAGGGTAACACTAATTAGACACGCCATAGTTTCAGTATATAATATCTAAATTGTATGTATTACAACTTTTGAGATCCTACTCATAATCGATGTTGATTATACTATGAGGGTGTTAATTCAGTTGATTTTAATTAGTAAAACGAATGGTATATTCGTACATTCGTTTTCGAATTGAAAAAATACACTTTTAAAAGGTCAAAGATGAATAAGGTATCTTCAAAAAAATTTCAATAACAGAACGAATAAACGGACTAATTTACCTTTCCCAGAGATGCACAGGATCCAGAATTGTGGTTAGAAAAAAGGAGAAAAAAACAGAAAAAACAGAAAAAATTATTAATTTCAAATTCGCGCCACTTGGTCAGATGTAATGTCTAGGCTTCTTATAAAATTTTAGAATTGGCATTCTTACATTTTTGAATATTTCATTTTGACATCTAAATTGGTAGAAGTATGTGTGTGTGGCTGTGATTCAACAAAAAATAAAAACATCAAAATAAATAAAGATTTTGTGATTTTTACATTTAAAAATGGGTGCAATTTTCGGAAAGTCGAAGAAAACAGCTCCATCACGTATCACGGAGCAGGACAAAGCTGTGTTGGTGGGTAGACAATGAGAAATAGGCGTCGAATTTCGATAACAAAACAATCATCCATTTAAATCTAATCTAATTATTATATCATTGCAGCAATTGAAAAAACAGCGCGATAAACTAAAGCAGTATCAGAAAAGAATTGAGTTATCATTAGAAAAAGAAAGGCTTCTAGCGAAAGAGTTACTGCAGAAAGGTCGTAAAGAGTAAGTCGGGAAGTTTCTGTCTTAGAAGGACTTTAATTACGTTTTTCTGTGATTCCAGGCGAGCTCTGCTTCTACTAAAAAAGAAAAAGTACCAGGAAAAGTTGCTGCAAAACACGGACCAACAGTTGGAAAATCTAGAAAGATTGACTTCAGATATAGAATTTGCTCAGGTCGAGTTGCAAGTAGTCGAGGGTCTTAAAGTGGGCAATGAGGCATTGCAGAATATCAACAACTTGCTGAATATAGACGAAATTGAAAGAATTATGGACGAAACAAGAGAAGGAGCAGAGAAACAAGCTGAAATCAATTCCATTTTGAGCGGAGTGACATCGGAAGATGACGAGCTGGAGATTCTAAGAGAACTAGACGAATTAATCGATAAAGAAGAGGAAAATATCGCCAGAAAGGACGAGAATCCTGCAACTGAAGAGGAGGAAGATGATGACATTGTGCAAAATCTTCCCGATGTTCCGACAGAGGAACCGAAGCGGAAAAAAACCAAAGAAACGGAAAAAGTCGCTGCTTTGGCTGAATAATTAAGCTTTTTGTAACCCATGTACTATTATAATATTTTATCTATGTAAAATATAATAAATATATAATTTTTTATATTTAATAAAATATTTCAATATCCCGCCTTTAAAATGACAAAACATTATTTCGAACTAAAATTCATTTAAAGAGAGACCGGTTATTGTATTTCAAGTGGGTGCGAGAGGGACGGAATTGTGCAAAAAACGGAGGAAAAGCCATTTTAAACTTCAAAGTGACAATTCGTATCAAATTTGCGAGAAGTAAAAATTTTACCATAATTTTTTAGTTTTAAAAATGTTTTTTTAGAGAAGAGAATTTGTGGTGGAAAGTTTTATTAGGTGCGCTATTAGTCTAAGACAGTGAAGAAGACAAGGCACCGGCAAAAGTGGGATATAAAGTGTGTTTTTATCTGATCTGACGAGGGGGATGCACCAATAGGTTGTGATTGGCTACTGAGAACTTATTCAAGCGGGCATATCTTTGAGATGGGACCGAAGAGACGAGTCAACAATATGATAAAGTGAGAATAGGACTGAACACATTTCAAATTTATACCAAAAATTGGAACCGACTTGGCGGCGAACTCCAAGTGCGGGCAAGAAAGAGCCAGCCCCTTAAGAAACAGCCTCCGCAGCTTCCGGTCAGTCGCTCAAACTACAGCAGGCCGCTCTTCGTCCGGAGCGGCTCCTCATTTATCCAGATAGAATGTCAAAGTTTCAAATGTATTTTCGAGCTTTTCTCGTGCTTGCCTCTAAGGTTTGGACCTGCTGCTATTCAATTTGCTGCTATTTGTTCAATAGACAAATTCGAGCCGTAAGTATTCCATTTTTTAATACTGTTTTCATTTCTACTCATTTCATCATTAGTCCCCCGTCCGTTTAACAAACAAGTAAGAAGACGGGAATGTGCCTATCATTGATACATATTCACAAAATGTTATCAAAATACAAAAGTCTCGCTTTATCAACGCGTGATAACAATACCATTCTTGTATTAATATTAGCTCATTCAAAAATATAACTGTGTGTTGCTCTTCTCCCGTGTCGAATCAGCATTTGATTAATTTGCATTATTTTGAATGAGGAAATGCACCTACTGTCAAGGTCGGCACGGTTTACATACTATAGAATTGGATTGCATGGAAAGGTCAGCTCAAATGCGGTGCAGAAAACAATATTTGTTAGAGTAAAAGTAAATTTCATAATCAATTTTTGGCCGCGAGATTTCTTATGATTGTTGTTGGATTATTGCCAACTGTCACAAGCGAGGGGTCCAAATCGAATGGCTCTCTGTGAATTTAACAAACAGTTGCTATTTTAGGGCCATCATCGCATACAAATAAATATCTTGTGTCCAAATTGCGGCCCGCTTATTTTATGTTCTATTTGGCCTTTAACATGCGAGCTAATTGTGTTTCACTGTGGAACTCACTTTTAACGCTGTCAAGTTTGTCCAGTACCAGCCCGTGACGTACAAGACGTTCCCCCTGTCGCCCGTCTCCAGACACCGCCTAAACATCGTCCAAAAGAAGACGCTCGTGCTGGACCTCGACGAGACGCTAATACATTCGCATCATGACTCTCTGCCCAGGAACACCGTCAAGCCAGGGACGCCCGCCGACTTTACCGTTAAGGTGCTCATAGACTGCCACCCTGTACTTTTCTATGTATATAAAAGGCCGCACGTCGACCTCTTCCTAGATGTTGTAAGTATTAAATGGATTTCGGGGTCTTTTTAAATCTTTTCTCTTTTTCTAAACTGTTCCTTTTCACTTCNCAAGCCAGGGACGCCCGCCGACTTTACCGTTAAGGTGCTCATAGACTGCCACCCTGTACTTTTCTATGTATATAAAAGGCCGCACGTCGACCTCTTCCTAGATGTTGTAAGTATTAAATGGGATTTCGGGTTTTTTTCTCTCTTTTTTTCTAAACTGTTCTTTTTCACTCANTTTTTCTAAACTGTTCCTTTTCACTTCTTTAAGGTCTCTCATTGGTACGATATAGTCGTATTCACGGCCAGTATGGAGATTTACGGAGCTGCCGTCGCCGACAAATTAGACAATGGCAGAAATATCCTTAGGAGGCGCTACTATCGACAGCACTGTACACCCGACTTTGGATCGTACACTAAAGACTTGTCCGCCATCTGCAACGATTTGAACCGGGTAAATATCCACATTCTTAATAAATTTAAAGAAGAGGCGGTTTCCTT
Source organism: Clogmia albipunctata (assembly GCA_001014945.1). Classification (NCBI taxonomy): domain Eukaryota; kingdom Metazoa; phylum Arthropoda; class Insecta; order Diptera; family Psychodidae; genus Clogmia; species Clogmia albipunctata. The sequence goes on along the minus strand of JXOV01016537.1, from coordinate 510 downwards.
TCATATGAATCTATTCTTAAAATCTATAGGGTCTCCAATAAAACCGCTTCATTTTCAATTACTATGGTAAAAATATCAAAGAAAAAGCATTAGTGATTTAAATAACTCTTTTTGCACTCCCGTAACGAAAAATACGGTTTTCGATATCCATTTGAGTTTCATAATGTTTCACTTTATGGCA